>JASDQU011402104.1:2533-26702 GCA_032191745.1 Picea mariana
CCCCCTTAACAAGAAGGGTATTCTTCATCAGCATTAGGCGAGAGAGGTTTGCATCATTAGTGGAATCTGGAGGACAGTATCGTCAATATCATCTTGAAACATTGTCTAGCACATTTACGAGTCATCGGAAGTTTTCTTCATCGACAACATCATCATTCTCGAAAGAATGCTATCATCATCTGCATCAAATATGTATCAGTGAAAATGATACCTCATCACAGCACTAGGCTGGCACATCACAGTACTACATTGGCTCAATGTCACAGCGGTTAAGCTGGTAGCTCAGTGTCAGTCACATCTTGCTTTACGTCTAACAACTAGGTCAGAAGCAAGGAACAACATCATCTTGCTTTACGTCTAACAACTAGGTTAGAAGCGAGGAATCACAATGTCATGCTTTACGTCTAACAACTAGGTCAGAAGCACGACTCATCTTGCTTTACGTCTAACAACGAGGTCAGAAGCAAGGAACACATCAACATCTCGCTTTATGTCTAACAACGAGGTCAGAAGTGAGGAATCATCTTGCTTTACGTCTAACAACTAGGTCAGAAGCAAGGAATCAACGGCGTCATGCTTTACGTCTAACAACTAGGTCAGAAGCATGACTCATCTTGCTTTACATCTAACAGCGAGGTCAGAAGCAAGGATCACACGACATCACGCTTTACGTCTAACAGTGAGGTCAGAAGCATGACTCATCTTGCTTTACGTCTAACAGCGAGGTTAGAAGCAAGGATCACACAACGTCATGCTTTACATCTAACAGCGAGGTCAGAAGCATGACTTATCTTGCTTTACGTCTAACAGCGAGGTCAGAAGCAAAGTATACATATACTCCCCCTTTCAGGGAGGGTCCTTTCGGACAATACCAAGCTTATCTCGAAAGTGTTCAAACTTTACACGAGATAGAGGCTTAGTCAACACATCAACAACCTGTTCATCCGTGCTAATGTACTGGAGCTTCAAGGCTTCTCTCTGTACCATGTCGCAGATGAAATGATAGCGGATCTCTATGTGCTTCGACCTGTCGTGGAACACAGTATTCTCTGTCATTTTAATGCAGCTTTGATTGTCACATAGAATCGCGGTTGCTCTCATCTCCAAATCAAATAGGCCTGTCAACAACTTTCGAAGCCATATATCTTCGCAGCTAGCAGAACATGTGGCAATGTACTCTGCTTCCACTGTGCTGAGAGCAATATTGGATTGCTTCCTACTCTGCCACGAGATCATGGCTGATCCCAAACTAAAACAACATCCAGAAGTGTTTTTTCTGTTAGCAACGCTTCCTGCCTAATCTGCATCAGTATATCCACTCAATGTGAAGTCATGATCTCCATCATAGCTGAGACCATAATCCATTGTACCTTTAAGGTACCTCATCACATGTTTTGCAGCCACTAAATGAACATGTCTGGGCTCTACCAGAAGCTGACTCAAGGTGTTCACTGCAGAACAGATGTCTGGTTTGGTGTTCGTTAGGTACATCAACGATCCAATAATCTGTCTGTACAGAGTGGCATCTATCAAATCTGACGAAGTATCGATCAACAGCTTCAACTTTGCTTCCATGGGAGTATTCATGGACTTGCATTTTATCATGTCTAATCTCTTTAAGATTTCGACCGTGTACTTCCCTTGGTGAAGGAAGATTCTCTCTGGACTCTGCCATACCTCAAGGCCTAAGAAGTAATGCATTAGACCAAGGTCTTTCATTTCAAATTCTGCGGCAAGTCTCTGTTTACATTCAGCGATGAACTTTTCTTCTCCAGTTAAAATAAGTCATCCACATACAGTAATAGTATTACTGGTTCATTATCCATAATTTTGAAGTAGAGATTTGAGTCTGCTTTAGTCTTGGTAAAGCCCAAGCTCATCAAGAAACTGTCTATACGGCCATACCAAGCTCTGGGAGCTTGCTTCAATCCGTATAAGGCTTTCTTCAATCGGCAGACATGAGACTTCCTGTCTTCAACCTCAAATCCTTGGGGTTTCTCTATATACACTTCCTCTTCGATAACACCATTCAGGAAAGCAGTCTTCACATCCATCTGGTACAACTTACACTTCATCTTAGCTGCAAGAGATATAATGGTCCTGATCGAAGTGTATATGGCCATAGGAGTGAATGTCTCTTCATAGTCAATGCCTTCCTTCTGGGAAAAAGCCATGAGTGACAAATCTTGCTTTATACTTCTCAATACTTCCATCAACAACATGTTTTATTTTGAAGAGCCATCTGTAGGATAGCCCATCTTTATTCTTCGATCTGGGAACTATTTCCCATACTTTGTTCTACATTATGGATTGGTATTCCTCTGTCATGGCATCTGCCCATTCTTTTCTCTGAATGGCTTCTTCATAGCAGGTAGGCTCTTCATCTGGGAGATCACATATCAAAGCCGTGTAACTGGAGAATGGCTTTCGTCTTTTCACCTGTCTCGAGGTTCCTTCTGGAACAACATACTTCTCTCCATCTTGAATAAGCTCTCTTGTCCAAGCAGGCTTTCTTTTATGGGAGAAGGTCATTTGAGGAGGTTCTTGAACTTCTACTATATCATGGTCTTCTAGAAGTTCCTCATTAGGGGAAGTTATGACTTCCCTCACTGGTTTTGCAGCTCTGGGAACCTCCCTCATTGATTCTGCAATCCTGGGATTTACAGGTTCCTCTTCATATACTTCTTCAAGCTGGCATCTTCTTGATTTCTTAAGTGCCTCTTCTTCATCAATGGTCACGTCCTTGCTGATCTCAATGTGGCGGTGACCTGGTATGTAGATTTTGAAGGCCTTGGAGACCCCACAAATATTTTCTTCTTTCCTGAAGGGTTCCAGTTTGTTTCTTTTCTCTTTCGGTATATGAATAAACACTGGAGAGCCAAATATTTGAGATGGCTTACCTCGAGCTTCTTTCCGGTGAACATCTCTTTTGGTGTCTTGAGCCCAAGTGCACTATGGGGCAATCGGTTCTGCACATAAACAATTGTCATTGCTGCTTCTGCCCATAAGCACATAGGAAGATCTTGATCTTCATAGATTCTATCATGGTTCTGTTCTTCCGTTCAGCTACACCATTTTGTTAGAGATCTTGATCCCAACATCTTTGCAGATATTCACGAATTCTTTTGAGGTATATTTTCCTCCATTATCTGACCTGAGTATCTTAATCTTCCTTACAGAAGGGTTCTCTTATCAAGGCTTTGAATTCCTTGATCGTGTTGAATACTTCAAATATATCCAGGTCTTTTACGAGAAAAATCATTAATGAATGATACATAGTATACATACCCACTAATGGAGGATGACAACATTGGGCCACACGTCTGAATGGATGAGCTCCAATGCTTCTTCTGCTTTGCTGTCCCTCTTTGGAAAAGGGTTCTTGATGTTCTTCCCTTGCGCACATCCATTGCATATGCCTTCTTGATCAACATTGAGTTCTGGTAAACTTGTGACAACTTTGCATATGTATGGTAGTGCCTTGTAGTTGATGTGAGCTAATCTTCTAGAGTTCACATGGATTCTTCAATAGCGTGGGTCATGGCAGCTTCTGAGTGACCCACCTTCTTCTTTTCCACTGATGATTGCTTCATTTATGATCTCTCCTTTAGCACGTTAGCTATGATTTAGCTTAGTGTATGCAGAAAAATTGTTGTAGTTAGATGGCTGTAGCAAACATTTATAGCAACAACAAGAAAGTTAGATATCTAGGCTAAGTTAATGTTAGGGGTTGTAGCAAACATTTATAGCAACAACAAGAGAGTCAGAGATCTAGGCTAAGTTAGTGTTAGACTTAGTTAGCATAGGTTTGAGAAAATAAGGTTTGAGTGTTTGATCAATCTTCCAACAAGAAGTAGTGTGAGAACTAGTGTCTTTAAGGGTTTATGGAGTTGATTATATCAACTCAGCACGATACCTTGGAGAAATAACAATGATTATACTTGTATAAGAGATGAATAGGTGGAAGCTTGAGGAGTAGCACCTTAAGTCCTCAAGTACCAAGCCCTTAAGAGAAGGTTCAACTAGCGTGTAGGCAATTCTAGGCCCTAGCGATTTCTCCTATCCTTAGACTCTTGAAATATATTTAATGCAATAAGAACAAGACAAAGATTCTAGAGTGTTAGCACTTTAATGCTCTAGAAGTTGTCTAGACAAGATTTTCTTAGGCAAAACTAACAAAATGAAGAGCAAGAAAGTACCCCCAAAAGGGCACCAATTCCAATCCCCTTCTTGTGAGATGTGAGTTATGATGTAAAAATGAATTTAGCCAACCATATTTATATGGAAAATTCTGGCTTAATTACCCAACAGTTGTGTTTTTTCACATTTTTGAGCCTACATGTCAATTTGCTCAATAAAATAATACTAAATCAATTCTTTACAGAATAACGCTCAAAGGGTGACATTAGGCATCCTCCATGAGATGTTGAGGTTATTTAGCAAAACGCTGAGCCTCCAAAGGCCCTCCTCCATGCCACATGTGCCAAAACTACAACCCAACATCTCTCAATGTTAAACCCTAGCCCTGGGTGACGTCATGGGGATACTATGGTGACGTCTAAGGTTTCCAAACCCAACGTTCAGGTGGGGAAGGGTGGCCCCCATCGTTTAGGCTTGTCAGGGTGCCTCCAAAGGCAATGTCCTCTTCCTTCACTGTGCAAACTGGTTGTCACTGTCTTGCCCCAGGCTTGGGGTTTCAGCGTCTATCCATAGGCTTCAAGCCTCATGAAGGTTCGAACTGGTCATCTCCTCATGAATACTTGTCATTTTTGAGCCTACATGTCAATTTGTTCATTAAAATTAAATAAATCAATTCTTTACAAAATAACCCTCAAAGGGTGATGTTAGGCCTCATCCATGAGATGTCGAGGTCATCTAGCAAAACGTTGGGCCTGCAAAGGCCCTCCTCCATGCCACATGTGCCAAAACTGAGCCCAACATCTCTCAATGTCAAACCCTAGCCCTGGGTCACATCATGGGGCTACTAGGGTGACGTCCAAGGTCTCAAAGCCAACATCCAGGTGGGGAAGGGTAACCCCCATCGTCTAGGCTTGCCAGGGTGCCTCCAAAGGCAACGTCCTTTTCCTTCACTGTGCAAATTTCTCATCGCTGTCTGGCCCCAGGCTTGGGGTTTCAATGTCCATCCATTGGCTTAAAGCCCTCATGAAGGTTCAAATTGGTGATCTCTTCATGAATACCTTTCCACCGAGCAAGGTCCTACAAAGACAAACAAGTACGCCCTCCAGTGATCCATGAGTCACTATTATCATAGCAAGTAAATCACATCTAATGATCAAATCACCCGAGCATGTGCATCAATCTAATGTTCCCCACCTCTTGATAAAGAGGTCTGGGAAGACTTAGTGGTCTAGATATCCCCACTAGACCATAGTCTCACACAGCATGGGGAAAAGTCAACCAAACTAATGTTATAATTTGAAGTTGACTTAAGAAAAGGGGAAAAAGGGCAAAAAGTAACTCAATGAAGAAATAGAACACTGGAGGTTGAGTTAGGAGTTGAACCTAGGGGTTAAACTAACTCAATAGGAAAACAGAATGGAGGTATAAAAGAAAGGCTAGGGTGCAGCTCTCATTTCATATTGGATATTTTGGTATTTGCTTGTTGAGCTCTTGAGCACACACTTTTGAGGGTTTTGAGTTTACAAACCCTAGAGAGCAACTCAGTGGTGAAAGATTCCACTCACTTGTTCCAAGCTTGGTCTCGGGGATGAAATACTCCACCAACACCATTCTACATTATTCACAGGTTCCTTTATCGATTCAAGAGAGTAGCAGGGACGTACTATTTAGGGTTTTCCAGCAAGGGCACACCATTGATTGAGGAACAGTTCGATCCAACTTATTGGGAGAGCTTTGGGGGATTCCATCATTAGGGTTTTGCTTGTAGGACCTTGCTCATCAGTTTGGAGGCTTTCTTGAGGAGCTACTACGACCAGATTATTATTTATAGGTTGGGACGGTTTTGAAGGAAAGAAGACGTCTTTGTGATTCAGTGATTCTCAGATCTAGGAGGCTCTACCTCACATCCGATCTTGAAACTTCTCTTGGGGGTTTGTGGCTGGTCGATCTATCATCCTAGAGATTTTCAAGTGGTTTGGAGGCCTCATTCATCCACGACGAATTGTTGGTCATATTTAGGGTTTCAGGAGGGCCATACCTGTTTAGGGTTATAACAATTGGAGGAGGTGGACTTGGTATTTGGGCTTCATACTTCAGAAGGGGGTTTCCCTTATCCTGATCTATCTCTTGGTGGAGTTTGGTAGCATTTGGAGGATTCTTCAGGAGGGCAATGCTGGATTACTGAGAGGGGGGGGTGAATCAGTAATAGAGCAATTTAATCCTTTTTAACCATATAATCCAAGTGTTATGTCAATGTAGAATTATCATCCAATAATGAGCAATGAACAAATGAACAATCATACACATACATAGTAGACCGGTGTTTTACGTGGAAACCCAAAGCGGGAGAAAACCACATAATGCTTTTTCTTATATGTCTTGAAGAATTACATTCATTGGAAGCACCAACTTCCTTTGTTTTCTAGCTGCAACTGGAAGTAGGCTCCAACCCCCTAGTTTCTCAGGCTACAACCTGAAAGAAGCTCCAACTCCCCAATTCTCTGGCTACAACCAGAAGGAGGCTACAACCCTCTATGTTCTCTGGCTACAACCGGAAGGTGGCTACAACCACCAGTCCTTGCCCCGTCCAACCGTCCTGAAGTAGAAGTAGAATGATGGAACCATTGTCACACTATCGCCGTGAGATATACCGCTGTAAACTTGTACCAATAAATCTAAACCATGCATCAACCATGCATAAACCTGTACCTCAACTTGTAATCAACCTATACCATAAACAAGTGTAGCAACCATGCACCAACCTGTACCAAACAACCTGTAATCAACCTGTACCATAAACCAGTGCATCCAACCATGTACCAAGTATGTACCAACCATGTGTCAACTACTCATCAATATGTACTAACATCATTAACTATGCACCTCATGTATGTGCCAACTCATCAACTACTTGTCTCAACCATGTACTCAACATGTACCTCAGCCAAAATCCCTCATCAATTTCATCGTCCAAATCTGATTTGTACCTCTGTAATAGACCTGGTGTATATGATCACATTCCTGCAAACCTTCCTTAACTTTAACAACAAGAGACTAGCATTTTCATCAAACTTTTCTTTAGTCTCACATGCCTAGTTTTGGATTAGTCAACAACCCTAACTTGAAGTAATCATAACTTTGTATCTGTAATGTATAAAGATCTGAAACTGATACAAAATGTTCCTTTGTGTGTTTTATGCAATTCCTCCAGGTGTCACTACTTGGAACGTCTCAGAAAAGGAGTTATAGAAAAAATGGCAAACCTTGCTGAATTCTGGCTTATCCTTGAGAGCGACCTTATAGAGCGTGCCCCACACAAAATATTTGTTGAATTGATCTGAAACTATTAAACAGAATACTACAGAATGTACCCTAACCAACACATTTAGTCTCACTGAATTTGGATTTGTTATGATGAAGTTATGACATTTTTACGCGAAACACATGTTTTTGACTAGTTTCAGGACTAGCCACAAACCCTATATTCCACGGAGTGTAACTCCCAAAATACAACGACCCACAAGCTGAATGTTTTACCACAGATACTTGGATATGTTTTCTCAATGGCATAGCATTTTCACGGTTTGAATCATTATAGAAAAAATTTTATAGCGAAAATGGTGAGATGACTTGTAAATAACATACCTTAGAAAGCACCATCAAAAGAATTTATTCTTGCTTGCATTTCGTCCTTCTTTTCCTCACCTTCTCTCAAATATTCGGCTTAGATATCCTTGGTTACCTCAGACACCTATAGATATTCAATATGCTCAAGTGTGATTAAAATGAGAGAGCCTTGCCTCTTATTTATACTCTCCAAGTAGCTTCCTTAAAAACATCTTCTAGGTAACTTTGTCCACTCTCCTTATTTTAGGGTTAACCCACTTCTAGTTTCTCCATTAATATTATTATTGAAATAATTTATTTGGCATTCACTTTGAATTATAATAAACGCATCAGTTCACTTTATTATTTACCTTTTAAAATTTCTTAAACCACTTTGACTACTTTGACCTTTTGGGGCTTCTAGATGACATATGAGGGTCCTCCAACTTCGTAAAGCCATAACTCTCAAACCGTGAGGAGTTATGTGACATTCCATATACCACCAGAAATGGAATGACATGTACTATCCATCTAGAATAGTATTACCTTCAAATATAGCAAAAATCATACCGTTATCCATCAAACAAACTTGGGTCCATTACCCAAACCTGGGTTCTCCAACTTCACATGATCATAACTCTCTAACCGCGAAGAGTTACGTGGCGTTTTACATACCACAGGAAATGGCATGAAAAACACTATCCATCTAGGATAGTTTCCTTGAGAAATTCACTGTCCTTCATCTCATTATTCCACAATTAATCATGGGTTCTCTTACTCCGCAAAGCATCTTCCCGTGAGGGCTTTCACCATAAGGGTGTTAGAATATGAAAGATTGCGCACGTTTTTTCATTGACAATACCCTTGTCACCCAACCATAGGCTGAAGCCACCCTCTGAGCACCTTGACCTTGACAAAGAATTTCATGTACGAAAATGATAGTAAAGCCTCCAAAGACGATAGACAATGCAGTTATATGATGGCTGAAGCAAAATTATAGATAGATGACGGTTTATAATAGCCAAAAGCAAATTGTAACAACCACAAGAATTAGTGCTCAAAATTGCTAGAAAAGTCTGTGAAAATTGAGCATATATCAAGTAGATTCCTTAACAATTGTCACAAGCAAGTTCTGAGTAAGTTAACTATGATTTAGCTTAGTGTATGCAGAAAAATTGTTGCAGTTAGATGGCTGTAGCAAACATTTATAGCAACATCAAGAAAGTTAGAGATCTAGACTAAGTTTTTAACATCAAGAAAGTTAGAGATCTAGATTTATAACATTTTTTTAATCTTTATTTAATATTTAAGATTTCTCATAAAATCTTTCAGCCTCTCTTTAATACTTTTCATGAGAGTTTTTAGTCTTTATTTAATATTTCAGATTTATCATAAAATCTTTCAGCCTCTCTTTAATACTTTGCATAAGATTTTTTAAGTCTTTATTTAATATTTCAGATCTCTCATAAAATCTTTCAGCCTCTCTTTAATTCTTTTCATAATATTTTTTTGTCTTTATTTAATATTTCAGATTTCTCAGCCTTTAATACTTTTCATAAGATTTTTTAGTCTTTATTTAATATTTAAGATTTCTCATAAAATCTTTCAGGCTCTATTTAATACTTTTCATAAGATTTTTTTAGACTTTATTTAATATTTCTCATAAAATATTTCAGGCTTTATTTAATACTTTTCATAAGATTTTTTAGACTTTATTTAATATTTCTCATAAAATATTTCAGTCTCTATTTAATACTTTTCATAAGATTGATTTTTTTAGTCTTTATTTAATTTTTTTTGGTTTGATTTTTGTTGAATTCAGTATTTTTAACCTTTATTTAAGATTTTTCGTTTGATTTTTGTTGAATTCAGGAGGTGGGAAATGGTTTGATTTTTGTTGAATTCAATATTTTTAGTCTTTATTTAAGATTTTTCGTTTGATCTTTGTTGAATTCAGTAGGTGGGAAATGAAGGCAAATACTAGGAAAATATTTCAGTTTCTATTTAATACTTTTCATAAGATTGAATTTTTAAGTTTTTATTTAATTTTTTTGGTTTGATTTTTGTTGAATTCAATGGTAGGTAGGGATATGAAGGCAAATACTAGGGCTAGTGCAAATTCCATTTTATAGTCACACTTGGTGAAGGCAGAGGCTAAAGAGGACGATGAGGTCGATAAGGTATGTATGGTTCCATGCCTACTTGTTTAAATTAGATGCATCTTATATTATTTATATATCGAGTTGCAAGTAAGGTTAGGTGGAGAATCTCAAATGAAACCACATAAATATCTTTTTATGAGATAAATGTGGGCAATGTAAGAGATGTAGAGGTGGAAGGCGAGTTTTTATTTGGTTGTGTTATGAATCTATCCTTGTTTCATATGATGGTTCTCCTTCCTTTTTACTTATTTAAGGATAATGATTTTTGGTCATTGCATATCATTACTCATAAGTTTATGATTTCTCACAATATATTTCAATATTTGTTTAATATTTCTCATAAAATTTTTCAGTCTCTATTTAATACTTTTCATAAGATTTTTTAATCTTTATTTAATATTTAAGATTTCTCATAAAATCTTTCTTTCAATATCTGATTTTTTAAAGTTTAGTTAATATTTAAGATTTCTCATAATATCTTTCACTCTATTTAATACTTTTCATAATATTTTTTAGTGTTTTTTAATATTTTTTGTTTTAGTATTTGTTGAATTCAGTAAGTGGGGAAATGAAGGCAAATACGTGCAAATTTCATAGGCATTCTTGGTGAAGGTAGAGGCTAAGGAGGACGATGAGGTTGGTGAGGTAGTATGGTTCCATGCCTACTTATCTAAATTAGATGCATCTTATATTATTTATAAATCGAGTGCACTGTAACGCAGGGGAGGTATCTTATATTATTTATATATCGAGTGCACTGTAATGCAGGGGAGGTAAGGTGGAGGATCTTGAATGAAACCACTGAAATATCTTTGTATGAGATAAATGTGAGCAATGTAGGAGATGCAAAGGTAAAAGGCGAGTTTTTATTTGGTTGTGTTATGAATCTATCCTTGTTTCATATGATGGTTATCATTCCTTTTTACTTATTTAGGGATTATGATTTTTGGTCATTACATAAGATTACTCATAAGTTTATGATTTCTTGCAATATATTTCAATATTTTTTTAATATTTCTAATTAGATTTTTGGTGTCTTTTTGAGATTTCTCATAAGATTTTTTTGGTCTCTATGTATATTTTCTAGTTTGTTTTTTATTGGGTTAAGTGGGTGAAGAAATTAAGGTGGGTCCTAACTAATTGTGGGTCAAGAGATGATGCAGATTTCAAAGTGCAATGGGTGAAGGTGCAGATTAAGGAAGACATATGTATGGTTCCATGTATATTATTTACTTAAATTAAAAGTATATTATAATATTTGTCATTTGTTTATTTATTGAATGCAATGCAATGTAGGTGAAGGAAAATGTAGGAGCACTGATGACAATGCTAAAATATCCATGTATGAGAGAGACATGGGACATTGTAGCAAAGTGCAGGGGTAGAGGTGGACGTAGAGGGTGAGTATTGCAGTAGAGTGTAGAGGTGAGTTTTCTTTTGCAACAAAATTATGTGTTATGTTATGAAATTCTTCTCATTTCAAATACAATGATTTTCCTCCCTCCTTATCCATGTAGGATTTATGATATTTGGTCTCTACATATAATGTATTTGTGCATAAAAAGATTTTTACTCTATCTTTAAGAAATTCTCAAAAGATATTTGGTCTTTAAGAAATTATCTATAAGAAATTCTCAAAAGATATTTGGTCTTTAAGAATTTCTCATAAGATATTTGGTCCGTGTTTAATATTTATTATCAATGTTTAATATTTATCATCAAATTTTCTAGTCTCTATTTAATACTTATCTATATTTTGGTGTGCAGGGTGCCCTTGGTTGCCATGAACATTTTTTTGGGTTTCAAAGCAACGTCTGTGTTTGTTATTTCTCTTTATTTACTTTCTCTTTCTTATTTTTGTTGTTTTTTTGCTATTGTTGTTTGTATATTTTGTCATTGTTGTTTTTCTATTGGTGCTATATTTTTTGTTTGTTTGTGAGCGTGGCCATGCTAATTTGTAGTTTAATATTTTGTTTTTTCTATTTTACTTTTTATCTATTTTTCCCATCTTTGTGAATAATTTTTATTTTTGGGTTCAATTGGTGGGGAAATTAAGGCAAGGCTTAACAACCACAGATTTCACAAGTATAGTGGGGAAAGATGAAGGAGGTATGTATTTATTTGTTTTCTGTTAAAATAATTTTATGGTTCTGTGCCATTTTAATTTAACTCATTTGTTATTTTATAATTATATCATGCGTGTTTGTTTAAATTTAGAGGCAATGTGGGTAAAGGAAGGTAGTTGGGAACTCCATGCATCAACGAAACTTGCTTCTAATTGAGTAGAATTTGTAGATATGGATGGAACATAATAAAATTTTCAATGATATGGTTATGACCATACTAGTCTTAATCTTTGATTCAGAAGGGGACTAAGCTCTTCGTGCTACTGGAGGGTTTGGGCCTCTCACTCGTCTCATTCAATCCCATAGTTTCTTTAGCATGACACATTTGGCCTTTCAACTTCATGATATTTACAACCTACTCCATGGAGCTCATGTTACGCAGATTCTTCTCCAGCCCTGGGTTCTTTGCTTCAAATTTCACCTCAAAATCTTGCATGAAGGAGCCAGGAGCATCATTGACTCCCTTTATCACTGTATTATAAAGTGTCTCATTGGTGAAAGAATGTGTTATCGCACAATCTGTACTTGCCCAAAATCAAAGGCAAGTGAGACAAGATTGGCGTAACAATGGGATATTCTATCACTGCCACCTCAATAGAAAATCCCCTCTTTTAGGGAAGGATGCAAGTCCAACCCAATGGAGGTGTCCCCGTTGGGCTAAAGGGTCGGGTAGGCTATGGTTATTTCAAGAAATACCCACCTTTTAACTGGTCACCAAAGTTAACAAATTCTACATCTGAGAAATTGAGGCAAAGAAGTGCAATTTGTGTGCTTGCCTGAAACAAGAACAACAAAGCATATATATAGCAATTTCATGTACAAAAATGATAGTAAAGCCAAAAGAAAATTGTAACAACCACAAGAATTAGTGCTCAAAAGCAAATTGTAACAACCTGGAGAATTAATGCTCAAAATTGCTAGAAAAGACAGTGAAAATTCAGCATATATCAAGTAGATTCCTTAACAATTGTCACAAGCAAGTTCTGAGTATGTTAGCTATGATTTAGCTTAGTGTATGCAGAAAAATTGTTGTAGTTTGATGGCTGTAGCAAACATTTATAGCAACAACAAGAAAGTTAGAGATCTATGCTAAGTTAGTGTTAGGGGCTGTAGCAAACATTTATAGCAACAACGAGAAAGTTACATATCTAGTCTAAGTTAGTGTTAGACTTAGTTAGCATGGGTTTGAGAGAATCAGGTTTGAGTGTTTGATCAATCTTCCAACAAGAACTAGTGAGAACTAGTGCCTTTAAGGGTTTATGGAGTCAATTATATAAGCACGATAACTTGGAGAAATAACAATGATTATACTTGTATAAGAGATGAATAGGTGGAAGCTTGAGGACTAGCACCTTAAGTCCTCAAGTACCAAGCCCTTAAGAGAAGGTCCAACTAGGGTGTAGGCACTTCTAGGCCCTAGCTATTTCTCCTATCCTTAGACATTTGAAATATATTTAATGCAATAAGAACAAGACAAAGATTCTAGAGTGTTAACACTTTAACGCTCTAGAAGTTGTCTAGACAAGATTTTCCTAGGCAAAACTAACAAAATGAAGAGCAAGAATGTACCCCCAAAAGGGCGCCAATTCCAGTCCCCGTCTTGTGAGATGTGAGTTATGATGTAAAAATGAATTTAGCTGACCATATTTATATAGAAAATTCTGGCTTAATTACCCAACAATTGTGTTTTTTCACATTTTTGAGCCTACATGTCAATTTGCTCATTAAAATAAAACTAAATCAATTCTTTACAGAATAACCCCAAAGGGTGACGTTAGGCCTCCTCCATGAGATGTTGAGGTTATCTAGCAAAACATTGGGCCTCCAAAGGCCCTCCTGCATGCCACATGGTCTTACAGGAAATTTGTGAGGAGCTATGCGGAGATTGCGGCTCCCATGGAACAACTGTTGAATAAAGATGCCCAAATGGAGTCCTAGAAGTAAGTAGTTTGCGCATGATAATGGCCTTTGACGCGGTTTATCACTAATATCTGAATACCAATTTCAAAGGCGAGTTCCAAAACTACAACCCAACATCTCTCAATGTCAAACCCTAGCCCCGGGTGACGTCATGGGGATACTAGTGTGACGTCCAAGGTTTACAAAGCCAACGTTCAGGTGGGGAAGGGTGGCCCCCATCGTCTAGGCTTGCCAGAGTGCCTCCAAAGGCAACGGCCTCTTCCTTCACTGTGCAAACTGGTTGTCACTATCTTACCCCAGGCTTGGGGTTTCAACGTCTATCCATAGGCTTCAAGCCCTCATAAGGGTTCGAACTGGTCATCTCCTCATGAATACCTGCCATTTTTGAGCCTACATGTCAATTTGCTCATTAAAATTAAATAAATCAATTCTTTACAAAATAACCCTCAAAGGGTGACGTTAGGCCTCCTCCATGAGATGTCAAGGTCATCTAGCAAAATGTTGGGCCTCCAAAGGCCCTCCTCCATGCCACATGTGCCAAAATTGCATCCCAACATCTTTCAATGTCAAACCCTAGCCTTGGGTGACATCATGGGGCTACTAGGGTGACGTCCAAGGTCTGCAATGCCAACATCCAAGAGGGGAATGGCGGCCCCCATCCTCTAGGCTTGCCAAGGTGCCTCCAAAGGCAACGTCCTTTTCCTTCACTGTGAAAATTGGTCGTCACTGTCTTGCCCCAGGCTTGGTGTTTCAATGTCCATCCATGGGCTTAAAGCCCTCATGAAGGTTCAAATTGGTGATCTCCTCATGAATACCTTTCCACCGAGCAAGGTCCTACAAAGGCAAACAAGTACGCCCTCTAGTGGTCCATGAGTCACAAGTATCATAGCAAGTAAATCACAGCTAATGAAAAAATCACCCGAGCATGTGCATCAATGTAATGTCCCCCACCTCTTGATAAAGAGGTCTGGGAAGACTTAGTGGTCTAGATATCCCCACTAGACCATAGTCTCACACAGCATGGGGAAACGTCAACCAAACTAATGTTATAATTTGAAGTTGACTTAAGAAAAAGGGAAAAAGGGCAAAAAGTAACTCAGTGAAGAAATAGAACGCTGGAGGTTGAGTTAGGAGTTGAACCTAGGGGTTAAACTAACTCAACAGGAAAACAGAATGGAGGTATAAAAGAAAGGCTAGGGCACACCTCTCATTTCATCTTGGATATTTTGGTATTTGCTTGTTGAGCTCTTGAGCACGCAGTTTTGAGGGTTTTGAGTTTACAAACCCTAGAGAGCAACTCAGTGGTGAAAGATTCCACTCACTTGTTCGAAGCTTGGTCTCGGGGATGAAATACTCCACCAACACCATTCTACATTCATCACAGGTTCCTTCATCGATTCAGTAGAGTAGCAGGGTCGTACTATTTAGGGTTTTCCATCAAGGGCGCACCATTGATTGAGGAAAAGTTCGATCCAGCTTATTGGGAGAGCTTTGGGCGATTCCAGCATTAGGGTTTTTCATTTAGGACATTGCTCATCAGTTTGGAGGCTTTCTTGAGGAGTTACTACGACCAACTTATTATTTACAGGTTGGGACGGTTTTGAAGGAAAGAGGACGTCTTGGTGATTCAGTGATTCTCAGATCTAGGAGGCTCTACCTCATATCCGATCTTGAAACTTCTCCTAGGGGTTTGTGGCTGGCCGATCTATCATCCTAGAGATTTTCAAGTGGTTTGGAGGCCTCATACCTGTTTAGGGTTACAACAGTTGGAGGAGGAGGACTTGGTATTTGGGCTTCATACTTTAAGAGGGGCTTTCCGTTATACTGATCTATCTCTTGGTGGAGTTTGGTAGCATTTGGAGATCTTCTTCAAGAGGGTCGTGTTGGATTACTGAGAGGGGGGGTGAATCAGTAATAGAGCAATTTAATCCTTTTTACGAAATAATCCAAGTGTTATGTCAATGTAGAATTATCATCCAATAATGAGCAATGAACAAATGAACAATCCTACACATATAAAGCACACCAATGTTTTACGTGGAAACCCAAAGAGGGAGAAAACCACATAATGTTTTTTCTTATATGTCTTGAAGAATTACATTCATTGGAAGCACCAACTTCCTTTGTTTTCTAGTTGCAACTGGAAGGAGGCTCCAACCCCCTAGTTTCTCAGGCTACAATCTGAAGGAAGCTCCAACTCCCCAATTCTCTGGCTACAACCAGAAGGAGGCTACAACCCCCTATATTCTTTGGCTACAACAGGAAAGTGGCTACGACCACCTGGCCTTGCACCGTCCAACTGCCCTGAAGTAGAAGTAAAATGATGGAACCACTGTCACACTATCACTGTGAGATGTACCCCTATAAACCTGTACCAATAAATCTGAACCATTCATCAACCTGTACCTCAACATGTAATCAACCTGTACCATAAACAAATGCATCAACCATGCACCAACCTGTAACGAACAACCTGTACCATAAACAAGTGCATCCAACCATGTACCAAGTATGTACCAATCATGTGTCAACTACTCATCAACTATGACTCATCAATATGTACCAACATCATCAACTATACACCTCATGTATGTGCCAACTCATCAACTACTTGTCTCAACCATGTACTCAACATGTACCTCAACCAAAATCCCTCAACAATTTCATCATCCAAATCTGATTTGTAGCTCTGCAATAGGCCTGGTTCATATGATCACATTCCTGCAAACTTTCCTTAACTTTAACAACAAGAGACTAGCATTTTCATCAAACTTTTCTTTAGTCTCACATGCCTAGTTTTGGATTAGTCAACAACCCTAACTTGAAGTAATTATAACTTTGTACTTGTAATGTATAAAGATCTGAAACTGATACACAATGTTCTTCAATGTGTTTTATGCAATTCCTCCAGGTGTCACTACTTGGAACCTCTCAAAAAAGTAGTTATAGAAAAAATGGCTTACCTTGCTGAATTATGGCTTATTCTAGAGAGCAACCTTGTAGGGCGTGCCCTGCACAAAATATTTGTTGAATTAATCTGAAACTGTTACAAAGAATACTACAGACTGTACCCTAACCAACACATTTGGTCTCACTGAATTTGGATCTGTTATGATGAAGTTATGACGTTTTTACTCGAAACACCTGTTTTTGACTAGTTTCAGGACTAGCCACAAACCCTATCTTCCACGGAGTGTAACTCCCAAAATACAACGACCCACAATCTGAATGTTTTACCACAGATACTTGGATATGTTTTGTCAATGGCATAGCAATTTCAAAGTCTAAATCATTATAGAAAAAAAGTTATAGCGAAAATGGTGAGATGACCTGTAAATAACATACCTTAGAAAGCACCATCAAAAGAATTTATGCTTCCTTGCATTTTGGCCTTCTTTTCCTCACCTTCCCTCAGAAATTCGGCTTAGATATCCTTGGTTACCTCAGACACCTATCGATATTCAATATCCTCAAGTGTGATTAAAATGAGAGAGCCTTGCCTCTTATTTATACTCTCCAAGTAGCTTCCTTAAAAACATCTTCTAGGTCACTTTGCCCACTTTCCTTATGTTAAGGTTAATCCACTTCTATTTTCTCCATAAAATTTATTATTGAAATAATTTATTTTGTATTCACTTTGAATTATAATACACTCATCACTTCACTTTATTATTTACCTTTTAAAATCTCTTAAACCACTTGACTACTTTGACCTTTTGGGGCTTCTAGATGACATATGAGGGTCCTCCAACTTCGTAAGGCCATAACTTTCAAACCATGAGGAGTTATTTGACATTCCACATACCACCAGAAATTGAATGACATGTACTATCCATCTAGAATAGTATTACCTTCAAATATAGCAAAAATGATACCGTTATCCATCAAACAAATTTGAGTCCATTACCCAAACCTGGGTTCTCCAACTTCACATGGTCATAACTCTGTAGCCGTGAGGAGTTACGTGAGGTTCTACATACCACCGAAAATGGCATGAAAACACTATCCATATAGGATAGTTTCCCTAACAAATTCATTGTTCTTCATCTCGTTATTCCACAATTAAGCATGGGTTCTCTTACTCCGCAAAGCGTTTTCCCGTGAGGGCTTTCATCATAAGGGTGTTAGAATATGAAAGATTGTGCTCGTTTTTCCATTCACAATACCCTTGTCACCCAACCATAGGCCGAAGCCACCCTCCGAGCACCTTGACCTTGACAGAGAATTTCATGTAGAAAAATGATAGTAAAGCCTCCAAAGACGATAATCAATGGAATTATATGATGGCTGAAGCAAAATTACAATTAGATGAAGATTTATAATAGCCAAAAGCAAATTGTAACAACCATAGGAATTAGTGCTCAAAATTGCTAGAAAAGTCTGTGAAATTGAGCATATATCAAGTAGATTCGTTAAGAATTGTCACAAGCAAGTTTTGAGTAAGTTAGCTATGATTTAGCTTAGTGTATGCAGAAAAATTGTTGCAGTTAGATGGCTGTAGCAAACATTTATAGCAACGACAAGAAAGTTAGATATGTAGGCTAAGTTAGTGTTAGGGGTTGTAGCAAACATTTATAGCAACAACAAGAGAGTCAGAGATCTAGGCTAAGTTAGTGTTAGACTTAGTTAGCATAGGTTTGAGAGAATAAGGTTTTAGTGTTTGATCAATCTTCCAACAAGAGAGAAGTGAGAACTAGTGCCTTTAAGGGTTTATGTAGTAAATTATATCAACATGATAACTTGGAGAAATAACAATGATTATACTTGTATAAGAGATGAATAATAAAGCCTTAAGAGAAGGTTCAACTAGGGTGTAGGCACTTCTAGGCACTAGCGATTTCTCCTATCCATAGACTCTTGAAATATATTTAATGCAATAAGAACAAGACAAAGATTCTAGAGTGTCAGCACTTTAACGCTCTAGAAATTGTCTAGACAAGATTTTCTTAGGCAAAACTAGTAAAATGAAGAGCAAGAAAGAAGCACCTTATATCTCTTACTTCTAGGGTTTTCAAGCAAGCAATTTCATAATCTTAAATATGAACAAGTAAACATACCATCAACATTTATCATGAAATGAAAATTGCAGATTTACTTAATCAAGAATAATCAAGCAATAAAAACCCTAGATTTGCCAAAATTCCACCAAGAAATGATCCAAAATGCATCCAAACAAGTCTCCAAGCAAGTGTGCCTCAAACTTTCTGCCAAGTACCCCCAAAAGGGCACCAATTTCAGTCCCCCTCTTATGAGAGGTGAGTTATGATGTAAAAATGAATTTAGCCAGCCATATTTATATGGAAAATCCTAACTTAATTACCCAACAGATGTGTTTTTTCACATTTTGAGCCTACATGTCAATTTGCTCATTAAAATAAAATAAAATCAATTCTTTACAGAATAACCCTCAAAGGTTGACGTTAGGCCTCCTCCATGAGTTGTTGAGGTCATCTAGCAAAACGTTGGGCCTCCAAAGGCCCTCCTCCATGCCACATGTGCCAAAACTAAAACCCAACATCTCTCAATGTCAAACCCTAGCCCTGGGTGACGTCATGGGGCTACTAGGGTGACGACCAAGGTCTCCAAAGCCAACATCCAGGTGGGGAAGGGTGGCCCCCATCGTCTAGGCTTCCCAGGGTGCCTTCAAAGGCAACGTCCTCTTCCTTCACTGTTTAAACTGGTCGTCACTGTCTTGCCCCAGGCTTAGGGTTTCAACGCCCATCCATGGGCTTCAAGCCCTCATGAAGGTTCAAAGTGGTCATCTCGTTATGAATACCTTTCCACCGGGCAAGGTCCTGCAAAGACAAACAAGTATGCCCTCCAGTGGTCCATGAGTCATAAGTATCATAACAAGTAAATCACATCTAATGATCAAATCACCTGAGCATGTGCATCAAACCTCCCTAAACCAAATAAATGCTCAAGGACGTTGTACAACTTGCCAAATTTAGGTTTGGGAAGGGTCTCAAAATGCCCTATTGGGTTAATAAATTCCAGGTCTAAGGTGTTTCCTAGGTGGAGCCTATCCTAGTCACGTGTGTATGTGAGGTAATGTAGCCTAAACTTTGTTGAAATAATGTAACTGCAAAGAGTATTCTTATTATTATTGATATTTTATTCATAGGATCAATCCCCATTGTGGATTGATCATGTTGGATATTGTAATAGGACCAAATCCCCTTTTGCGGATTTTGGTCAAAAGACAATTGTAATAGGCAGAATAAGAAGTCGGCCCCAACAGTTAATTAAGAGACCCAGAAATATAATAAAGGTGGGTTTACCCACCCAGATTGAGAAGTCGGCCCTGCCAGTGAAGAGACACTTCACACGTGCCAGAACTTGTATAAATAAAGGAGGCTAGCGCCTCATTTGAACACAACTCACTTGCTCAGTTTGAGAGACAAGTTCTGATCTGTTACCAGAAAATGAGAGAGAGAGTGGCGCATATCTTGGAGAGGACTTTTTGTTTTAGCATAGAGATCTCTTGGCATTGTATTGGCTATCTACATTAAGGAAGTTTTGTTGGGTTTTCTTCCCTTAGAGGGTTTCCCAAGATAAATGTTGTGTCTCTTGTGAATGTGTATTTCTCAGTGATCTTGTTCTTATTTGCTATTATCTATTGAAATGAAAAGAACTATAATAATGGCATAAACATTAACATGGTATCAGAGCCAAGCTGAAGGAAGCATCTTTCGCAAGAGAAAAACGTCACTGTTGCAGTACCTACAAATTAGGGTTTTTCAAAAGTGAATCTTTTCAGCCCTAAAACTATCTAGAAAGTTGCGCCCTCCCCTAAGGATCAATTTGGCATCATCAGCGCACCTTTTCAGTGGTTAGATCTCTCGGAAAGTGAAACCCTAGTTTCACAAAATACCAGAAAACCAGAGTACCAGAAGTACCAGAAGTACCAGAAAACCAGAAGCACCAGTCCAGAAATCCGCAGATCAAGTTTGAGGGGGTAAAAGTTGGATTTTCGAAATTCTGACTGCACCAGCTAACTCGCCTCAGCTCAGCGCATCTATCCCCTGGATCAGATTTTAGAAATTCGAAGTTTGAAAATTAGGGTTTCCTCATAAAACCCTAAGTTGCAGTTGCAGTTGCAGTCTTAGAACCAGTTGCAGTTGCAGTGGCAGTCGTACTACCAGTGGCAGTCACCCTTGAAGTTTTTAAAGAGTTGGTAATGATTACCGCTACTGCCAGATGGTGCCACCACCCACAAATGATATCAGAGGTATGTACTCACATATGAATAATGGTTAAACCTTAAAGAGCATTTGCAGGAAAAGGGATCTCTTGCCATAGATCTAGAAGGATCTCAAGATCCAACACATTTGAAGGAATGATGCAACCTAGGTGTGATTATTCTGATATGCATCTATTTTTCATGACATTATTTTAATCAGTGTTGCATGTTAAAGCTATGATCAAATTATTAGAAGGATTGAAAGTTGATCACAGAGCTTATCCTCTAACCTAAACTTCTGTCAAGATAGCGTATTGTCTTAGTACAACAAACAGGTTGAAGAAAGCACTCGTCATCTTGAGTGAAGGAGACTTGGAAGAAAAGCAAGCACTCATTCTCGAAGACAAGGCTCCAGGTTTGATTAAATCAAGTTGATAAGATTCAAAGGTACACATGGCAAGTTAATGACTATAGTTGAGATAACAGTCTTTGTAAAGTATTATACCTGATAGCATGTGAGCATATAGAGGTAAATGCTTTGATACAACTAACACCTCCTCAAGGAGAACCCTCGTGTGTTAGTTCCAGGTTGTATTCCTTACCTTTAATCTTTGCTTTAGATAAATTATAAGTGATAGATCTAAAGGAGCTACTGTGATGATTGTTTGTGCTATTGCTTTATATTATCAAAACGATATTATTCTTGCTTCTTGTTTTGTTGACCTTGCTCCAGGTCACATGAGAAAGCTATAACAAAGGTTGCAGTAGGCAACATGCTAAAGAAGAGATCATAAATGAAGCAATCATCATTGGAAGAGAAGAAGGTGACTTGCATGAGCTAAAGGGTCACTCAGAAGCAGCCATGACCCACGCTATTGAAGAATCCATGTGAACTTTGTCATAGAAGATTAGCTCACATCAACTACAAGGCGCTACCATACATATGCAAAGCGGTCACAGGTTTACCATAACTCAAAGGTGACCATGAAGGCGTATGCAATGGATGTGCACAAGGAAAGAACATCAAGAACCCATTTCCGAAGAGGGACAACAAGGCAGAAGGAGTCCTAGAACTCATTCATTCAGAGGTATGTGGCCCAATGCCATCATCCTTCATTAGTGGGTATGTATACTATGTGTCATTCATTGATGACCATTCTCGCAAGACCTGGATATATTTCTTGAAATCTAAAGATGAAGTATTTAGCAAGTTCAAGGAATTCAAAGCCTTGATAGAGAATTTTTCTGAAAGGAAGATTAAGATACTCAGGTCAGATAATGGAGGAGAATATACCTCAAAGGAGTTCGTGAACTTCTGCAGAGATATTGGGATCAAGAGGGATCTCACTACTCCCTATAATCCTCAACAAAACGGTGTAGCTGAAAGGAAGAACATAACAATTATGGAAGCTGTAAATACCATGATCCATGATCAAGATCTTCTTATGTGCTTATGGGCAGAAGCAACAATGGTAGCTGTTTATGTGCAGAACCGATTATCCCATAGTGCACTTGGGTTCAAGACCCCAGAGGAGATGTTCACTGGAAAGAAGCTAGAGGTAAGCCATCTCAAAATATTTGGCTGCCCAGTCTTCATACACATTTCGAAAGAAAAGAGAAACAAGCTGGAACCCTCCGGAAAGAAGGGAATATTTGTGGGATACTGTGAGGTCTCCAAGGCCTTCAGAATCTATATACCAGGTCACCTCCACATTGAGATCAGCAGGGACGTGACCTTTGATGAAGAAGCAACACTTAAGAAATCAAGAAGATGCCAGCTTGAAGAAGTATATGAAGAGGAACCAGTAATTCCCAGGATTACAGAATCTGTGAGGGAAGTTCCCAGAGCTGCAGAACCAGTGAGGGAAGTTGTAACTTCCCCTGATGAGGAAACTCTTGAAGACCATGATGTAACAGAAGTTCAAGAACCTCCTCAAATGACCTTCTCCCATAAAATAAAGCCTGCTTGGGCAAGAGATCTTATTCAAGATGGAGAGAAGTATGGTGTTCTAGAAGGAACCTTGAGACAGGTGAAAAGACCAAAGCCATTCTTCAGTTACACGGCTTTGATGTGTGATTTCCTAGATGAGGAGCCTACCTGCTTTGAAGAAGCCATTCAAAAGAAGGAATGGGCAGATGCCATGACAGAGGAATACCAATCCATAATAAAGAACAATGTATAGGAAATAGTTCCCAGACCAAAAAGTAAGGATGTGGTATCATCAAAATGGCTCTTCAAAATAAAACATGCTGCTAATGGAAGTATTGAGAAATATAAAGAAAGATTTGTCGCTCGTAGCTTTTCCCAAAAGGAAGGCATTGACTATGAAGAGACATTCGCTCCTGTGTCCAGATACACTTCGATCAGGACCATCATAGCTCTTGCAGCTAAGATGAAGTGGAAGCTGCACTAGATGGACATGAAGACAACTTTCCTAAACAGTGTCATCGAAGAGGAAGTGTATATAGAGCAACCTCAAGGATTTGAGGTTGAAGACAGGAAGTCTCATGTCTGCAGATTGAAGAAAGCCTTATATGGATTGAAGCAAGCTCCTAGAGCTTGGTATGGCCGTATAGACAGTTTCTTGATGAGCTTAGGCTTTACCAAGAGTAAAGCAGACTCAAATCTCTACTTCAAAATTATGGATAATGAGCCAGTAATCTTACTGCTATATGTGGATGACTTATTCTTAACTGGAGAAGAAAAGCTCATTGCTGAATGTAAAATGAGACTTGCCTCTGAATTTGAAATGAAAGACCTTGGCCTAATGCATTATTTCTTAGGTCTTGAGGTATGGCAGAGTCCAGAGAGGATCTTCCTTAACCAAGGGAAGTACATGGTCGAGATCTTAAAGAGATTCGACATGCTGGAATGCAAACCCATGAATACATCCATGGAAGCGAAGCTGAAGCTGTTGTTCGATACTTCGTCAGATTTCATTGATGCCACACTATACGGATAGATTATTGGATCACTGATGTACCTGACGAACACCAGACCAGACATTTGTTTTGCTGTGAACACCTTGACT
>JASDQU011402104.1:45550-63144 GCA_032191745.1 Picea mariana
CACAAAAGGGGATTTGGTCCTATTACAATATCCGACATGATCAATCCACAATGGGGATTCTTCCTATGAATAAAATATCAATAATAATAAGAATACTCTTTGCAGTTACATTATTTCAAGACGCTGTACGGACTGTACGGCTTCACACGAGCAGTTGTTTTTGCTTGCTGTACGGTCCACATGTGTGGTACGAACTGTAAGGATCACACGTGCGACCTGTCTTCCCTCTTCCTCTCACATGTCTGAGCTCACACATGTGACCTCTCTCTCTTGGCTGAAAAATTCAGAAAAGAAGAACAAAAAAACCCTAAGCCAGAAACCCTAGGCCAAATTTGCCAAAGTGAAGAATTTCCTTTACTGAAATTGCCACCCCAATCTCCTTGGCACAAGTGCTCACTCACTTATGCCAACTCCATAATCTTACAATGAGACGTGTGGTGCCTCCTCACATTGTCCTTCCTTTTATAGAAGTCTAATGAGTGAGTTTAGGAACCCCTACTAAACTCAACATTAAATTAGAATTGTTTATTCCTCCATGTGGGTGTGAAGCCCCAACAACACAATTCCAAACCCCAACTCCATACAAAAAGGGTTTTCTCAATGCAATGTGAGTGCCAACAAAGATTCCCACATGCCCGACACCAAGGCCAATGTGGGAATACCTCCCGATTGTAACACCCTGTTTCCCCCAATTTGTAAAAATAACTGTACTGGCCAAGAACTATGGAAAACTCAAAGGTTTGTGAATGTTTGATTTGACGGACCTTTGTATAAAAGGTTCAAGAAATATAGATGATGTGTGAATATATGTTGCGTGAATGTTGAGAGGGGGATGTGCTGAAAAGAGACCATGATGGCTGATGAGAGATGGTGGAAGGGGCCGGGAGTGGCTGTGTTAACTTCCACCGAACCAAAACCATACTGGTTTGTACGTGCTCGGGAAAACCAAAGCTCACTCTCAGACCCCGAAATGAATTACCGCCCGGATGGTAGGTGGGGAGGCTCCTCAAGAGTAAATGAGGGGATGGGGCGAACCGCCCATATGTAGAAGCTCTCAGACCTGACCATCGGACAGGGATTTTTCGTGCCACACGCAACCTCGTAGGAGGAAAGAAGTGTGGAAGGGGGGAGAGAGGAGCACAGGGAGACACACACACGCAACAGGAATCGCGGAAGGAGAACCAGAGGAACTTCGAAAAATACAGTGAGTCATGAGTAGAGGAGAAGGAGAGTAACCTTCGTCCTGGACTTCCGATGAGCGGGAAGTAAGAGACTGAGTCTCAAAGCATCGTGGTCTAGCTCGGGGGTGGCTAGTGGTAAATCCGATTGGAGTCGCTGAGCCTACGGTTGGGTGGAAACGAGCACCCCTCTCAGCATTCGCATCACATCCGAAACTTCTGATAAGTGTTATGTCTTGCATTTGGAATTGAATGTCACGATCGTATGCTCATTTTTATACACTTGTAAATAGTTTCTAGATAGGAGTGTTTTCCTTGCGTTTGATTTGATATAATGGATACATGCTTATACTGACGTAACGACAATTCGGTTAATGTGTAGAGTGTATGAGTTCAGGATACAAGTCCGTTCCCCTAAGGATGGATATATCCAACTTGATTTGTGCTATGTCCTGGTTCATCCTCTCGAAGACCCGTTTTCGGGAAGTTCCCTCATACTCTAGGGTCAGAGTAAGTCCCTTGAAAGGAAGGCCGTTTTAGTAACCCCATGATTTTTTACTTAATCCCTGTTGCAGAAATTCATAGTTCGGTGGCTTAGGGAGGCCTTTCAGTCTGGTCACCAAACCTAGTAAAAGATTTCCCGAAAACCCGATGAAGGACCTTATGGCCTAAGTTTTTTTTGGGAACCTTGTACGAGAGAGAGAGAGTGGGTCTCTTAGATTTCGGTATTTCGGTGTTTCAACACCCGGGATACCCAAGGATGAGATCCCTTGTATTTGCATGTCCCGAATTCCCGATTCGTGAAACCCCGAAATGATATAGCGTGGTTTGAGTTTGGTATTTCTGCGTTTTGGCACCTGGGATACCCAAGGGCAAGTGTCCTTGTATTCGCATGTTGCGAATTCTTGACTTGCGAAACCCCGAAATGTTATAGTGTGAGTAGATTTTAATGTTTCGGCACTTCGACACCCGGGATACCCAAGGGTAAGTTCCCTCGTACTCGCCAGTCGCGAATCCCGATTATCGAAACCCCGAAATGGTCCAGCGCTGATTAGAGTCTTGATGTTTCGGTGTTCGGCACCCGGGATACCTAAGGGTAAGTTCCCTTGTACTCGCCAGTCCCGAAATCCCGATTAACGAAACCCCGAAATGGTCCAGCGAGATTAGAGTCTTGATGTTTCGGTGTTTCGGTACCCGGGATACCTAAGGGTAAGTTCTCTTGTAATCGCTAGTCGCGAAATCCCGAAGTATGAAACCTCGAAAAGGTCTAGCGTGGATAAGCCTTGGTGTTTCGGTAACCGGGAAACCCAAAGGTCAGTTCCTTGTATTCGTCAGTTGCGAAATCTCGACTTGCGAAACCCCGAAATGAACTTAGCGTTGTGTATATATATATATATATATATACATATATCGGCGTCTCGGAGTTTCGGCTCCCGGGAAACTCAGGTGCGACGTCTTGGAGTTTCGGCTCCCGGGAACCTCAAGTGCGAGACTTCTTGTCATCGCACATCGCAAAATCCCGACTTGCGAAAACCCCGAAGTGAGTTGAATGGATATATGAGCTTCGGAGTTTCGGCTCCCGAATATCCTAGATGCGAGGCCCCTTGTCCTCGCATATCGCGAAATCCTGATGTGAGAAACCCTGAAATGAGCCTAGTAGATATATGGACTTCGGTGTTGCGGCACCCGGGAAACCGAAAGGTATGAATCCCTTGTCTCCATACATCACGAAATCTCGGTACGCGAAGTCCCGGTAGGTGAAATCCCGGATAAGTCTTGGTTGGACTAGGATTTCGGGTTTCGGGGTGTCGAAGGATTTGACTCCCTTGCATTTCGAACTCCCGGTGTCCGAAGTCCCGAAATGCGAAAGGCGCCTCTTGACTTAGCCCGTGATCACAACCAATGGACACGTGGAAGTAAATCCTACACTTGGTGCGTGAATTGTACATGACAGATTCTCAACAAAAGAACCCGTGAATTTGTTGGGTGAAGGTCCCGATTGGGAGACCTAGCCTACGCCAGAACCTCGTAAGAATTCGGGAACTCTGTCCCTCGACAATGTAGAAGAAAGAAAAAGGCGAAAAAATCTTAGCTCTCATAGTGGGTGTGTGACAAATTGGTATCAGAGCATGGTTACAACACTTTGCCTGCTTGGGCTCATGAACGGGTTGCACAAAGACTCCATTCGAAGCACTCTGAACAAGAGTAACTCTTTATCTTGAACCCCTCAATTAAAAGTCAAAGTTAATAATGAAAACTCCTATTGTGTATATGTATGTGAAAAATATGAATTATGTATTGGTTATAAATGAATATAAACATTGAGTAACAACCAACGTTTTTCTTTTACACACAAGCGGAAGATCAACTGCGGGAAATTACAGAAGTATAGAATGGTGACTCACCATGAAGTGGGGGAGGGCTCCCACAATAGAGACGAAGAGTCTGACGAAAGGAGGGCGATAGGGACCCCTCCAAATCTAGCTGAGACGGTGAGGAGCCTCATGGTCGAATTATAGAGCTGCAAGGCTGACAACGAAAGGATGATAAAAGAGCAAGAGAAGCAAACGGAAATTAATGCAGTTTTACTGCAGATCTTATCCGACATACAAAGGCAATTGCAACATGAACTTGAGACACAGAAACGAGGTCATGTCAGTGGCCACACTGAGAGGAGCACCTCGAGAAAGATCCACCCCAGAGATAAGGGACAAGCGTCGAACAATTCTTCTGGAAAGGAAGCTGGTGACTCGGAGGGATCTTCTAGCAGTAGAACTAGATCTCATTCCCGAAGAAAACGAAAGAAGCAGAAACTTTCCAAGAGTCATAATCTCGAAGAGTTCAAGAAGGCCAAACCACCCTCCTTCGACGGTGAAATAAAGAAGGGAGAGGAAGTGGAGGCTTGGCTGCTTGGACTAAAGAAGTATTTTAGAGTCCATGACTTTTCAGAAAACTTGAAGGCCCGAGTAGCCACCTTCAACTTGAATGGAAAGGCTTCCATTTGGTGGGAAGACCTTAAGAATGTAAAAGGTATTCACGAAGAAGACCTGTCTTGGGAACGGTTTGAGAAATACTTCAGGAAGAAATATTTGTCGGAGAAATACTTCGACGAAAAGACTAAAGAATTCTATGAACTCAAGCTGGGGCAACTCACCATAGAGGAATATGTCAGCAGATTCCTCGAGTTGCTGAGGTATGTACCCTACATAAAAGAAGAAAAGGAAAAGGTGCAACGATTCATTAGTGGACTACCTAAGGACTATCAGAACAGGATTGAATTTGATGAACCAAAGACCCTAGAAGATACTATCCGAAAGGCAAAGTATTGTTATGAACAACTTGGGCATCAGACAGGACCTCGCGAAGGCTGGAAGCAGAAGAATAGTTCGGGATTCCAGAAAAGGGGGTTTAAATCCCCAAGATTTAAGGACTATAAAAAGAACTCAAGGATGAGCTTCCTAGCCCGAAGTGTACACTAGCAGAACTTTCCCTCCTTGAGCAGAAATAAACTTTCTAGATCTACCCCAGTAAAGACTGATAACTCAAAGAGAAAACCTTTGAAATGTTGGGGTTGCGGAGAAGAACATCTACTGAGGGGCTGCCCGCACCGATAACAGAACAGCCGAAGAATTTACACCGTTCAAGAAGCTACCACCGTCAATAATGTGGCCAGGAGTGTACCGCAAATTTATGCAGCCTTGGATAATAACCAAGCCGACCACCAAGCTTCAGTGGTGGAAATAGAAGGTATGATTTCCAACCATCTAGTGTCTATTCTGATTGACCCTGGTTCAAATTTGAGTTATATAGCCCCTAAGGCTGTGGATAAATGTAAACTACAGCCATATAAAAATGCCAAGCCATGGTTGGTACAGTTAGCCACTGGCACCAAAAGAAGGGTAGCGGAGGTCATACCACCCTGCCAATTCATTATGGGCGAATTCCCCACCCAAGCAACCCTTAACATATTGCCCCTGGGATCGTATGATCTGTTGATTGGTATGGACTGGCTAGCCACCCATAAAGCCAAACTGGACTGTTACCATAAAACCTTGGAATGTGTAAGTGAAGAAGGAAGGAGGATAACCCTTCAAGGGATCCAAAAACCTGTCTCGGTGAGACAAATATCAGCTCTTTAAATGAGAAAGTATTGCAGAAAAGGATGCCCCCTATATGCAATATAGGTGTTCAAAACAATTGAAGGTGACAAACCAAGCCTCGAAGACCACCCCACACTGAGAGAATACAAAGATGTATTTCCAGAAGAGGTACCGGGTTTACCTCCGAGAAGGGACATCGACTTCTCAATAGAACTTGCACCAGGAGCGGTGCCAGTGTCTAGGACACCCTATAGGATGAGCACACCTGAGCTAGTTGAACTTAAATTACAACTGAAAGAAATGATGGACAGAGGCTATATCCGGCCCAACGTGTCTCCATGTAGAGCACCAGTCCTGTTTGTGAAAAAGAAAGACGGTACCCTCCGTCTGTGTATAGATTATAGACAACTCAATAAGGTAACCATAAAGAACAAGTACCCCTTGCCCAGGATCGATGACTTGTTCGATCAATTGGGAGGTGCCTCTATATTCTCGAAGATTGACTTGAGATCTGGATACCATCAAGTCCGAATCAAGGGCAAAGACATCCACAAAACTGCCTTTAGAACGAGATATGGTCACTACGAGTTTGTGGTAGTGCCATTCGGATTGACCAATGCCCCTGCCACTTTTATGTGCTTGATGAACAATGTGCTCAGCAAATTCCTAGACAAATTTGTGTTGGTTTTTATTGACGACATATTAATTTACTCCAAGAATAGAGAGGAACATGAGGAACACCTTAGGCTTGTGCTTCAAGTGCTAAGAGAGCATCAACTCTATGCCAAATTTAGCAAGTGTGACTTTTTCCAGAAGCAAATACATTACTTGGGCCATGTCCTATCTAAAGAAGGGGTAGCAGTAGACCCTGATAAGATCAGGTCTATCATGGAATGGCCTACCCTGAAGGACGTTTCGGATATCAGATCCTTTATGGGCTTGGCAGGATACTATAGGAGATTTATAAAAGGATTCTCCAAGATTGGGAGCCCAATCACTACCCTCCAGAAGAAGGGGACAAAATTCACGTGGACACAAAAATGTGAAGAAAGGTTTCAAACCCTGAAACATCTACTAACCCACGCACCCGTACTGAAGATCGCCAATTCCGAAGCTGATTTCCTCGTGTGCACAGATGCCTGTAAGGAAGGGCTCGGAGGAGTCCTTATACAAGGAGGAAGTGTGGTCTGCTATGAATCCCGAAAATTGAATGAGCATGAAGTCAACTATGTGACCCATGATCTAGAGCTGGCTGCCATAGTGCACGCCTTAAAAATGTGGAAGCATTACCTCTTAGGAAGAAAATTTGTACTTATGATAGACCATTGTGGATTGTGATATCTGTTTGACCAACCAAAGCTCAATGCCAGACAAGCTAGGTGGATGGCCCTCCTCAGCGAGTTTGATTTTGAAATCAAACATATTAAGGGAAAGGAAAATAGGGTGGCTGATGCCCTTAGCAAAAGCATGAAAACAATTAACTTGGCAACGGTAAGCACCTGCGAGACGAATGTCAAGGAAAGAGTAAAAAATGCACAAGAGACAGACACATTTTTCCAGACCGTGACCTCGTACCTACAACAAGAACCCACCAGGATAAAGTATGGAGGCTACCAGATGATGGAAGGAGGTCTGCTCACTTACAGAAACAGATTGTATATCCTAGATTGTGACGACTTGAAGAGGTTCATAATGGATGAACTGCACAAAAGACCCTACACTGGTTATCCAGGATACCAGAAGATGATCACGACCACTTGGAAACAATTCTATTGGCCTGGATTGAAGAAAGACATAGCTGAGTACTTAGCCAAATGCATAGAATGCCAACAGGTAAAAGCAAAACACCGACACCCAGGAGGATTATTACAACCTCTACCAATCCCGGAATGGAAATGGGAAACCATCTCCATGGATTTCATCACCGGATTACCAACCTCGACCAAACAGAATGACGCCATCATGGTAGTGGTGGATAAATTGAGCAAGTCCGCTCATTTTATCCCCGTCAAGTCGACTTGTAAGGCAATAGACATCGCCAACGTATTCATGAAGGAGATATTCAGACTGCATGGTATGCCGAAAGAGATCGTGTTTGACAGAGACACAGAATTTACTTCCAACTTTTGGAAATCACTGATGGCTAGTTTGAAGACCAAGTTACTATTTAGCACAACCTATCACCCTTAAACCGACAGACAGACGGAAAGGGTGAACCAAATATTAGAAGACATGCTCAGGATGCATGTAATGCATCAACCCAAAAGGTGGGAAGACTACCTGCCACTAGTAGAATTCGTCTACAACAACGACTACCAAGAATCCCTGAAGATGAGTCCTTTTGAAGTCCTCTATGGTAGGCTGTGCAATACTCCAGTCAGTTGGAGTAATCCCGTAAACAAAGTTGCTGTTGGACCCAACATGTTGAAAGAAATGGAACGACAAGTGATTCAGATAAAACAAAATCTAAAAGTCGCTCAGAACCGACAGAAAAGTTACGCCGACCAAAAGAGAACTCCAAGAGAGTTCAAGGCAAGAGACCACATATATCTCAGAGTTAGACCCAGAAGGAGTTCCCTGAAGATTGGAGCTTGTGCCAAGTGGCACCTCGATATTATGGACCCTTTGAGGTTCTAGATAGAGTGGGACCTGTAGCCTATAGGCTAGCACTTCCTCCCACAGTAAAAGCACATAATGTTTTCCATTTTTCATTATTGAATAAATATGTACATGATTCTGATCATATAATTCACTGTTCTGTGATCCAGGTGGAACCGGAGGGAGAATTCCTGCCAGAACCTCAATGCATACTGGACGGAAAGGATACCCCGCTCAGGAACCGAACCATTGCACAGTTCAAGGTGCAATGGAAACATTTTGGCCCAGATGAGCCTACATGGGAAATGGAGGATGCCATGAAACATGCATATCTGATTTTGTTTTCCTTTGTACATACATGTCATATTGATAGATAGAACATCGAGGACGATGTTACTTTAAGGGGGAGGGAATTGTAACACCCTGTTTCCCTCAGTTTGTAAAAATAACTGTACTGGCCAAGAACTATGGCAAACTCAAAGGTTTGTGAATGTTTTATTTGACGGACCTTTGTATAAAAGGTTCGAGAAATATAGATGATGTGTGAATATATGTTGCGTGAATGCTGAGAGGGGGATGTGCTGAAAAGAGACCACGATGGCTGATGAGAGATGGTGGAAGGGGCCGGGAGTGGTTGCGTTAACTTCCACCGAACCAAAACCATACTGGTTTGTACGTGCTCGGGAAAACCAAAGCTCACTCTCAGACCCCGAAATGAATTACCACCCGGATGGTAGGTGGGGAGGCTCCTCAAGAGTAAATGAGGGGATGGGGCGAACCACCCATCCGTAGAATCTCTCAGACCTGACCATCAAATAGGGGTTTTCGTGCCACACGCAACCTCGTAGGAGGAAAGAAGTGTGGAAGGGGGGAGAGAGGAGCACAGGGAGACACACATGCGACAGGAATCGTGGAAGGAGAACCAGAGGAACTCCGAAAAATATAGTGAGTCATGAGTAGAGGAGAAGGAGAGTAACCTTCGTCCTGGACTTCCGATGAGCGAGAAGTAAGAGACTGAGTCTCAAAGCATCGTGGTCTAGCTTGGGGGTGGCCAGTGGTAAATCCGATTGGAGTCGCTGAGCCTACGGTTGGGTGGAAACGAGCACCCCTCTCAGCATTCGCATCACATCCGAAACTTCTGATAAGTGTTATGTCTTGCATTTGGAATTGAATGTCACGATCGTATGCTCATTTTTATACACTTGTAAATAGTTTCTGGATAGGAGTGTTTTCCTTGCGTTTGATTTGATATAATGGATACATGCTTATATTGACGTAACGACAATTCGGTTAATGTGTAGAGTGTATGAGTTCAGGATACGAGTCCGTTCCCCCGAGGATGGATATGTCCAACTTGATTTGTGCTATGTCCTGGTTCATCCTCTCGAAGACCTGTTTTCGGGAAGTTCCCTCATACTCTAGGGCCGGAGTAAGTCCCTTGAAAGGATGACCATTTTAGTAACCCCATGATTTTTACTTAATCCCTGTCGCAAAAATTCATAGTTCGGTGGCTTAGGGAGGCCTTTCAGTCTGGTCACCAAACTTGGTAAAAGATTTCTCGAAAACCCGATGAAGGACCATATGGCCTAAGTTTTTTTTGGGAACCTTGTACAAGAGAGAGAGAGTGGGTCTCTTAGATTTCGGTATTTCGGTGTTTCGACACCCGGGATACCCAAGGATGAGATCCCTTGTATTCGCATGTTGCGAATTCCCAATTCGCGAAACCCCGAAATGATATAGCGTGGTTTGAGTTTGGTATTTCGGCGTTTCGGCACCCGGGATACCCAAGGGCAAGTGTCCTTATATTCGCATGTCGCGAATTCCCGACTTGCGAAACCCCGAAATGGTATAGCGTGAGTAGATTTTAATGTTTCGGTGCTTCAGCACCTGGGATACCCAAGGGTGAGTTCCCTCGTACTCGCCAGTCCCGAAATCCCGATTAGCGAAACCCCGAAATGGTCCAGCGTGGATTAGAGTCTTGATGTTTCGGTGTTTCGGCACCTGGGATACCTAAGGGTAAGTTCCCTTGTACTCGCCAGTCCCGAAATCCCGATTATCAAAACCTCGAAATGGTCCAGCGAAGATTAGAGTCTCGATGTTTCGGTGTTTCGGCACTCGGGATATCTAAGGGTAAGTTCTCTTGTAATTGCTAGTCGCAAAATCTCGAAGTATGGAACCCCGAAGAGGTCTAGCGTGGATAAGCCTTGGTGTTTCGGTGTTTTGGTAACCGGGAAACCCAAGGGTCAGTTCCTTGTATTCGCCAGTTGCGAAATCCCGACTTGCGAAACCCCAAAATGAACTTAGCGTTGTGTATATATATATATACACATATATTAGCGTCTCGGAGTTTCGGCTCCTGGAAAACTCAGGTGCGAGACTTCTTGTCATCGCACATTGCGAAATCCCGACTTGCGAAACCTCGAAGTGAGTTGAATGGATATATGAGCTTCGGAGTTTCGGCTCCCGAATATCCTAGATGCGAGGCCCCTTGTCCTCGCATATCGCGAAATCCCGATGTGAGAAACCCCGAAATGAGCCTAGTAGATATATGGACTTCGGTGTTGTGGCACCCGAGAAACTGAAAGGTATGAATCCCTTGTCTCCATACATCGCGAAATCTCGGTATGCGAAGTCCTGGTAGGTGAAATCCCGGATAAGTCTTGGTTGGACTAGGATTTCAGGTTTCAGGGTGTCGAAGGATTCAACTCCCTTGCATTTCGAACTCCCGGTGTCCGAAGTCCCGAAATGTGAAAGGCGCCTCTTGACTTAGCCTGGGATCACAACCAATGGACACGTGGAAGTAAATCCTACACTTGGTGCGTGAATTGTACACGACAAATTCTCAACAAAAGAACCCGTGAATTTGTTGGGTGAAGGTCCCGATTGGGAGACCTAGCCTACGCCAGAACCTCGTAAGAATTTGGGAACTCTGTCCCTCGACATCGAAGAAGAAAGAAAAAGGTGAAAAAATCTTAGCTCCCGTAGTGGGTGTGTGACACCGATGCTACAAAACATCAACATAACTTACATGTAAAATTGTGTACCATTCATATAAAGAGCTACTTGTATAATTCCTGGACATAATCTTCATTGCAATATATATTCTCTCTTGAAATGTTTTTTTTGGCTAACTGATGTAATTCCTTCCTGTTAACTTGCGGATTTCAAATTTTTTGGCATCTCTTTAGGTCATTATCCTAGATTCTTCTTGGGGATTTGTTTGGTTGGGCCTTTTCAAGAATCTTAGGAAGCTGATTTATCACTCACAGGCCTTCTGCCAGCCCCTAATATTTACCTCCTCTCTTCAACCATTATTGAAATCTGCTACCCCATTGAGCCATCCCCCATTCCTGAATTTGGTATAAGAGAGGACAACATACACAACAGATCATCATGTACAACTGTAGTTGCTACACAACTAGATAGACTTCGGCATTATGTGAACCATAAGTCAACCAAATTAACTGAATCACTTGTCATTGGCATTGATGAAATACCTAATCTAGAATGATACATGCTTAAATATTTGGAGAATTGGAAATGCATGCCTTTTATTCTGTGGCTACCAACTATTGAGATTGCATGCTTAGATCCATGTAATACTAGGAACATGGATATAAGCATGTGAGCACCAAGGGAAGTCAATATTTGTTGGCGATTTTTGAGTATTTTCTGTAATGAGTTTTGGAGATTAGAGTTTTCGTTGGAATTTTTCTTAAAACAATTTAGTAGCAATATATTTGGGATGTTCTCCATTTTCCATGCTGTTTTTCTTCTTTTCCTTGTATCTTCAGGCACATATGTTACTTATATATGGTTTTGTTTCTTTTCAATATTTTTCATATTTCTATTCTGCATAAATTAATTTCTAGTTTTAGATATACATATAACTTTCATTTTTTATTGTGCAGGAGAACCGATATGCAATTGTGGATCCAAGCTACTCTCAAACTGTATAAACAATTTCTATACAAGATTAAAATCTCTTGCTTAAATGATGTCTTAAAACTTTTAATTAGGTGATTTGAGATCCACTTTGGTATGCATGGCTAAGTATAAAATATCTCCATTTGTAAGCCTGATTGATGATGATCATGTAACTAAACTAACTTAATACATTTTTTGAATGTCAGCCTGTTGGTTTCATTCGTGAGCAAAGCAATATTTTCATAAGGCAGGTAAGATTGGAAACTGATTAAATTTTTTTACTTTTAGAAGTGGTAGAGGAAAAAAAAACATTTTCTATATAGTAGCAAAAGGTTTATAGCTCAAGTGCAAAAGTTGCTACTTTAAAATAGTAAATTACATTTGAACTCGAGTCACATCTTCTTTTTTCTAAAGGAGACATGCTTAAGAATGAACCTTCATAGTCATGCAATTCAAATATTAACAGATACATGTTGCCAAGGATGAATTTTTGAATCAGATAGTAGACATCATTTGGGTAATTGTTGATATATAAACTGTTGTGGATATTCCACTGGAACAGTTCATCACAGTAGATCGTATGTGTTCTGCAAAATATCTCTATTATGTAGTGTTTACTTAATATTATAAGTTAATATTTTTCTTCATTGGAAAATAACTCCCTTGGAAATTCCCAGGCACTTCTCCTTATTCCGAGGATGGTACCCAGTGTAAAGTGAGTGGTGCTTGAGTTCCAAGAACCTTGCTTTGAGGGGATCAAGAGAGTTGAATCTGTGATGTCCCTTACATTGGAAGAAGAGATCTCATGTTTGGCTATTGACCGCTTGAGCTAACCCTTGAGGCTTATAAATTCCAGCTATATGAAGACAACCAGAAATTTGTCTCTATTTGCTCTAAAGTCCATCCTAGCTAGAGATTCACATACTTCGCTGAGTAGAAAACGAATTGTAGACAAATTTCCGTCTATATGAAGACAAATTCCAGCCATATGGAGACAAATTTGTGTTTTCGTACTATCCTGCAGAAAATTGGAAAAAGTGCTTTTAAAGCCACAGAGAGATAATAAATTCATAACCAGCGAATGAAGACAAATTCCCTAGATGTTTCCTGATTCTCAGAAATGCCAGGCAAGCCATCTCTTGGAGTTTCTGGGGCGTTTCCAAGCCGGAAATGTTTCTGGAGAGGAGCTGCCTGCTACCCAAGCATTTCTTATAATATAGGTGTAAACATCTTCCCTTTCCCATTAGGAGATAAATATTAGGCATTCAGACTATGGGTTAGTTGTGTTTATGTAATCAAAAGTTTTTCCTTTTAGGTCCATGAGAGATCATGATGTGGGTAGGGTCCTATCAGTTTTTGGACTTAATAAATATATACATATGAAAGAAAATTAGAACTCCAATTACATTTACTATATTTTTTATGCTTTACATGCATTAGAATGTCTTTTTGGTTTGATACTTTTCTCTCCCTTTACATAGAATTTATTTGTAAGTATTTGTACTAACTAAAACCTCTTGCTTATACTTTTTTATAGCTCATGCGTACAAGACGGCATTTTATTGCACTGATCACTGATTCAATGGGGAATGAGCTTTTTAGGGTGAGAAATTAGATCATACCATGTCATATATTATGTCATGTTTTCTGGTCAGATTTTAAATAATGATCCATATTGTTTAGCGGCCTTTAGTTGATATTAGTTCATGCATATAAATTGATATATTTTGTTCCGAATGTAATCATTGAGTTACAATTCATTTTGTTAAGCTCTTTGGTTTGGTCCTCGATCATATATTTTAGATTCTTTTCAAGTATTTGAGTATAATCCTTGTTATTACTAGGTTCGTAGGCCACCATGGTTGATAAATAGCACAATTTATGTGGAGATAGATGGCAAGGTAAGCCAATGCTTTTTGATATAGATATGGAGTAATACCTCTAGATGTAATTGTGGGATTGTAGACCTTTGTATATGAACAAAGCTTAGCTATGCCGATTTGTTTTTAGGAAATGGGCGTTGTTCATCGAAGATGGCATCTTTGGAGACGAATATATGATCTCTATTTAGGGTAAGTATTTTTCTTCAGTGATATTTACAAGTTAATATGGAGTTTCATTTACACTTTGAATTCCATAAATTCTTCATATTTGTTTTGTTGCTGAACAAACAATAAAGTGTTGTTATAAGATACGATATGATAATTTTATTAATGTCCACAAGTGACCAAAAATAGGTCAATGGGACTCAAAAGTACATCAGTAGTGATAAGCAGTGGGACTGCAAAAACAGCTCTTATAGGCTAGAAGCTAAAAGCTCAAATAGTAAGGAAAGAGGTGACAAAATTGAAATGTGGCTTTCGAGATATTGTAGGTTATGTTTTTTTGAGATAGTAAATGTGTAAAATGACATTTTCTTTTTGTAACTCAACTTGGCATGCATTAGGAAATGTGCATTTTAAATTTAATAAATCATGCTCCTATGGTTTCTTTGTTTAATTTACACTGGAAGTGTAAATGTCTAATAATACCTTTCAACTCTACTATATAGGACGTCAAACTGCAAGTATCTAGTAAGAACTTTCAGCGCCAATGTTTTGAGGCTGTGCTGTACCAACTGTTGGTACCAGTTGTGTTAATTTAAGGTTTAAAATGGTTCATTGATCTAGTGATGTCCAGAATTAATATCCACTCCCACAACAACTTTCAAAATAAAATTTTCAAGTTAGCATGTTATGCACCTAGAGAAGTCTAGGGATAAGCAATGATGGACTAATATACCATAAACCCTCATATATTACCCATGAGCATGCCCACTATCAAACCTCCTAGGAAGTCACAACTCTCCCACAACAACTTTCAAAATAAATTTTTCAAGTTAGCATGTTATACACCTAGAGAAGTTTAGGGATAAGCAATGATGGACTAATATACCATAAACCCTCATATTACTCATGAGCATTCCCACTATCAAACCTCCTAGGAAGTCACAGCTAACTTGGTGAACACCGTTTGATCATTGGTGAAGCACAAGAGTGCATCCTTGCACTTGGTAGATGCACCCATAGTGTTTCCCCGCCCCCCAGAAAGGTGAGGATGTTATGAGGATGTCCCCTATCATCAAGGGACATCTTCAACGAATTGACATTTTTTAGTACTTCTTTTTCCGTTCCCTTCCTTCCGACTCTTGGAATATTTGGGATATCTATTGAACTTATTGATTATGTAGGGTAGAATAGTGTAGTTATAATTAATGTATAGATAGACCAATAAATAATTATTCCGTTACAAATTTTTAATAAACACACACGGATTGTACTTTTCATTCATATTGTTCATCTCTTATCTTTTTTTGAAATATCTCCGAAATATCTGCTGTTGTGCATAATCTACATTTGTGTCTCTTACAAGTGGTGGTATTAGAGCTTTGTTCGAACACTAATCCATTGTGCAAAAACATTACTATTCAATTTGTATTTTTTTTGAGTTTGAGATTACTAATTTTCATAGCTACCAAATTTGAGTTTGAATATGATTTGGTACGAGAAAAATATGTATCGGATAAAATCCAGTATGACTTTGATATGGAAGTATACATCTCATAAATACGAAAACATGCAAATATTTTCAAATTTGAGCCCTAGGTGTTGGAAAAATTTGAGCCTTAGAAACACACAATAGAATAGAGAAATAAATGCAATGCTTGAGATGGCGATTTATTGGGTATTTATAGTTTTTCAATGCAATTTTAGGGTTTTTTTGGGTTTTTGGTACCATGCTTTTGTGTTTTTGAGTCTATCACATTGTACGACATATGTTGGTTGTATCGAAATGTATTGTTATGGTCAATGGTATGTTGACCCTACTATATTCAAATTGTAATCAAAATATGACATTTTCCATTCTTTTAGATAAAAACCCTAGCACAACCCTAGGGCGCAATTCTTTTAAACGTTATAGGCTAAATAATTAGGGTCCAGTGGATTGTGGAAGATAACATAAGATAAGTTTACTAATGCCCAACAAATGACTAAAACTAGGTCAATGAGACTAGGCAATACATAAGTGGTGATATATAGTGGGAGTGCAAAGGCCTAAAAACACAAAGCTAATCTATAAGATCTAAGCTCAACTATCTCGATTCTCAATGCCAAAAATAAATACAATTCTCTAGAATAAAGTACAAGGAAAAGAGTTGTAAGGCTCCGTTTCCCCGTCGCTAGATGGAGGAGAGAGGGCCTGTCCTCCTCTGTAGTTGAATGTGCAACTCTCCTACCCTTCAAGGTCGAAGGAAATAATCTTTGTATAGATGATTGGTTTGAAGTGCTAGATCTAGCTTAGGGGATGTGTCTTTGTCTATAAGAGGTGATTTGCTTTTAGGAGTTGGTGGAGGGGGGCTTCTTGATGATCTAGTACAAACTCTCTTGAGATATCAATCGACAATTCTGCACGAGTCTCACAATGGTGGGATGGACTGCCTCTTGGGGTATGACAAATTTGGGGGTTGAAATGGTGCTGCTCTCTACCTACCTCTTAGTTTTGCTATCTACTGGAAGCATCAAGAAGAGAGATGTAATCATCTAGTATTGTTCGATCGAGTGGGAGGTCGGAGGATGTGATATATAAGCTTGAGGGCCTCTCCCAAATATAATGTAGGCATCGTTATCTGCATATCGAAAAAAGATGGAGTTATGATATTCTTTGAATATGCAGTGGAACTTATCGCGTATCTCATAGTACCAGGGGCATCTGAATATAAAGTGCTCCTTTGTCTCTATCTCTTGTCTATGGAAACTTTACCATAGTCTGTCCTCTTGCAAGATCTCTTGCTTAGCTTCCACTTGAAGTTGAAGGGAGCCCACTCTAAACTGGCCTAAGGGGATCTTGAGCACATGCATCTAGTGTTGAAGTGTTTAATGGGTCTGCACTATGAGGCTATCTCTAAGCTCCATGAAATGATATACATAAAAGGCCATCTTGGGTGTCAATCCCCTAGGGGGGATGATCCAAGTGACTTGGATGTATTTCCTATAAATATCTTGTTTGATAATCCCATTTATCTCCTGCTTATTAGGTAGGAGGTGCCCGGGAGCATCCAAAGAGTCCTTGAACTAGGGAAGGAAAGTCCATCGATATACTAGTTAATTGAAGGAAACTTAAAACCTCTAAGTACCAACATTGCACTGGAGGGGGGGGTGGACTAGGCAATGGCCTTTGAAGAGAGATAAGCAGGGCAGCGGTTCTTTCAGTTGCATAGTCGATAAATCTCAATAGTTGATGCAAAAACTCTACTAGTTTGAGGATAGTCTTCATCCAAAAGGAGTGTGCAATAAAATCTGTTTGAAAGATTGGCTAGGGAATCGTCCTCTTGCATCTGATAATGCGATGAAGCAAGGGGGTTTGAACTCTCTAGGTGTGGGCCTAATCCACTTGAATATGCTTGGTCCCCATACCTTTGAATGGTACAACACTGTGGGGCTAATGATGGAGTTCATGAAACCTATTTTACACAAGATGTCTTGAAAATGGTGTTGGAAATATTTTCTCTTTATAAAAACAAGGGACCTGTTACCACCCAAACTTGCAGTCCTACAAGGTCTTAGACTGCTATGGGAGCTGTTATCGCACAGTTTGTAGGAAGGGTTTAGGTAGCTTGAGTCAAGGCTTCAAACTGGCGTAACAGGAGTTTCCCCACCCACTGTCACCTCGATGGGGAGCTCTTTCTATTTAGGGTGGCTAATCCCAAGGGAGACGTCCCTAGTAATCTGGGGTTCTGAAGGAGAAGGATCAA
>JASDQU011402105.1:19145-32967 GCA_032191745.1 Picea mariana
AGAATAGTTTACACCTTTATGACCAAAGTTAGAACATAAATAACAATATCCATAGAAAAATCCTTTGTACCTGGAAAATGGTTTTTTTCTTTGAGAAGGTCGATTTCTTCCATGCTGATGATTTCTTTGAACATAGAGTACATTATTTCTCTGATCTATAGTTTCAGTTCTGGTACCTCTTTTGTTACTCCTCCTAGGCAGCTGATTATCTTCTTTTGTTTCTAAAGGTTTTTTGTTGTCACTGGTGGTAGATTTGACAAACTTGATGGGTTCTTTGTTGCTTGGTTGATCACTACTTGATCCCTCTTCATAACCCAGACCCATTTTCAGCTTTGGGTTTCTTTGCTGATCCAGAATGGTGGCCAATTATTCCGAGGCTTTGATACTTGACAGATTTTGATGATACAANTTCCAGAGCTTCACATCTTGCCTTCTTTTCTTATAACTGTTGTTTCATAATGTCTTCAATTTTCTTTGCCTCTTCTAATTCCACTTTTAGTAGGACAAAGTATTTATCAGGTTCTTTACTTCCTTTCTTGAACTCTATCAACAATCATGTTTGTTTTCTCTTCTTAATTCTGAGTCTGTCAATCTCTTCCAGTGCACTGATCAGTTCTCCTTCTATATCAACCACAACTTCTTCTTCATTAGCATCACTTCCTATGATTTTATTGTCATAATCCTCTTTTGACATAAGCATGAAGTCATTTAGTTTATCTTCAATAGAGGAGTCATTTTTTTCATCATTTGAATGATCATCATCATTGTTTACACAAAGACTTTTCTTCTTAAAATTATTCTCTTTAAATAAATTTTTGTGTTTGTGCTTCTCCTCATCATCATATGTCCGATCCTTTCTTTTGTGAGGAAATTTATTTGCAAAATGACCTATCTTACCACAGTTGAAACATTTGAAAGGCAGTTTACCTTTTTATTTTCCTACTCCCTTCTTCGGTCTTCTCACAAATTTCGCTTCAATTTCCTCAGGCTCAGAATCCTCATTCTTGTCTACCTTAAATGATGCTTCTATAGAGGTGGGTTTATCTTTAACTATTCTCATTTCATATGCAGTCAACATTCCTAGAAGTTGATCGAATGCCAAGGCTTTTATATCATTAATTTCTTCTATAACAAATACCTTCGGGTTGAACCTATATGGTAGAGATCTCAAAATTTTATGAACTAAAGAGGGTTCCTCAATTTTTTCACCAAGTTCTTTCATTGAATTTACCAGTTCTTCAACTCTCAGAAAGTACTTTCCAATATTTTCATCCTCTTTCATCTTCATCTGTTCAAACTATACTCTGTAGTTTTGAAGCTTGGCATCCTTTACCTTCTCATTACTTTCATAACTATTAATGAGTTTGTCCCACATTTCTTTGGCAGTTTCTAAGTGCATAACTTTTTAAAATTATGCTTCTGCAAGCCCACTCAGAATAGCATTCATAGCCTTAGCATTGAAGCTAAATTCTAGCTTGTCATCCTTATTAGTTAGTACAACTAGTTTTACATAACCAGTCTCTACCACATCCCAGACATCTGCACTGAAAGCCATTATGTAGGTTCTCATTCTAACTTTCCGGAAGGAAAAATTTGTTCCATTGAATAGAGGGGCCTTATTGGTTAAAGTTCCTTCATGGATTGACATGTTTAAGCTCTAGGATATACCCTTAGATAAAAGGGGCCAGCCCTGATACGAATTGTTGGACAACTGAGAGGGGGGGGTGAATTAGTTGTTACTATGATTAAACAATTATATCCATTTTTAAATTCATTACGGAACTCTCAATGATGATCACAATTGATAAGTAGTACAGTATTCAACATCAATCACACATGTACAATAGAGAGACAGATATTCCTCAGGAAACCCATAAAGGGTGAAAACCTCTTCTTCTTTATATGGTAATTATCTTTTGTACATTATCATTCTTATCAAAACTTACTCATAATAAGGCTACCACCTCTGTTTTGCAAGCCGCTACTTGCTGAGAGCACGAACTCTCTGGTTTCTCTAGCACCCACTAGAAGGAAGTACTAACTCCTGAAATGTTCCAGCACTAACTGGATGGAAGCACCAACTTCCAGTCATATAGGCACCGACCTATATATTAGAGAACCAATGTTCTCCCTTGCACCACCCTGCCACCCTAGTTTCTCTTGCTGCAACCAGATGGAAGCTATAACTCGTTGCGTTCAAGCACCTACTTGAAACTCTGAGGACAACATTCCTCCCTAGCACCTCCCATGCACCCTAAAATATAATACTTTTCTTTCTGTGAATTTATTATAGTAATTCAATAGTTGTTATTGGCTTACTAGGCTTATCACTGTTCTGTTATGCTGCTTTGCTCTGCCTACATCCGTGTCTTCTTGCTTTCATCCTCTTCAGCTTTCTGATATTCTCCTCTATCTTAGCATGCACACCTCGACTTTGTCTTCTTCTCACATATATGCAATTCTGTTCTTTTCTTCTTCTATGCTTCAACTACTACACCTCATGCTTCTACACGCATGCACTACTCACAACAACAATGACATGATCCCTTCTCTATTCTCCATTTTTATAGTCTTAGTGCACCTTGTGCCTTCTCCATGGGCTATCCACTGCATGTCGTTCCTACGCTCATCATCACTTGCACTTCTCATGAGCTCCTTTTGCTTCAGTTTTTGTAAAAATCTTTGACCCCCTTCCATCTCTCAGTAGACTCTATGATGAGTCTACACTCCACTGGAAGTGGCCTTGAGACTCTTCGTCTTCTCTGGCGATCACCCTGAAGACTCTTCGAATTCTCTGGCAGACGCCATCACTTCGTTCTCGTAGTTACAGCTAATCAAGTATGGCTTATTTGGTTGTTGGAGTCTTTGAACGGTTGAGATATTGTTGGATGGCGAAACCAGAGATCAACGGTTCCTCGTGAATGCTCCCTATGTGGACTGGCACCAGGCGCAGGATGCCTCTCCAAAAGACCATTGACTATGACCACAGACCTAATAAAAAAGGTGCTTCGCAACTTGTGTTTCGGGGATTCTGCCATGAGTCTCCTTAACTCCTTCCTTTGGAATTTCCGATACTAGGAATGGAGCCTAGCTATTCTAGCTCCTTCCATTCACGTGACCACCGGAGATGAGAAAGCGCTTATCCATAAAGGGATTTCGCAATTCGTAATTTGGGAATCCTATGTTGAGGCATCTCAAATCTCCCATGTTGTAATCCCCGAAATGGATCTTAGCAAACGCTAGCTCCTTCCCCTCACATGACCACTAGTGATGACACAGCCTACGCCAAAAGGTGTTTCGCATTTCTCATTTCGAGGATTCTCTGATGAGTTGTCTAGACTATCCATGTCACAAACTCCAAAATAGAGCGTGGCTTCTCTAGCTCTTCTCTCAATCTCTTGATGATGTGACCACGAGATATGACCACTGGCTAGCCATTTGAGCGTTTCTCTCTTCGTATCAACGGTCCATGATCCATGGTGATTGGACGGCTATTCTCTGCCCTGGAACTTCAACTTTTGCGACTTTGGGGGAGTGTTGATGCTAAAAATCCCAAAACTAAACTTTTGGAATGACGCCACTTGATGACATGACATGATTTGTGTGGCTGCCATGTGTCACTCAGAATTGTGATTTCCAGGTTCTTGAAATGTTGAATCATCTTGACACTTGTTGTTGTCTGATCATGTCACGTGTCATTGCTGACGTAGTCTTCCACCTGTCCTTTCTAACGTGGTCTGCCACATTCACCTCCTGGATCTAACGGCCCAAATTCGTCCTTGATCCAACGACTAGGATTATTTCACAATTTTGCATATTGCGAGTTCGAGAGGTTAGGGAACCCCTTTCCTTTGAATTTCCAGTTAGCAAAAGGATGATCTTTAGCCATGTGTCCTTCTTGGATCAACAGTCAATATTTTTCCTTGATCCAACAACTGATATTATATCGCGATTTCGCATATCGCGAGTTCGAGAGGTTAGGGCACCTCCTTCCTTTGACCTTTCAGTCAGTGAAATGTTGATCTTTAGCCACGTGTCCTTCTTGGATCAACAGTCCATATCATTTCGCAATCTCGCATATCATGAGTTCGAGGGGTTAGAGGACCTCGTTCCTTTGACTTTCCAGTTAGTGAAATGTTGATATGTGACTATGTGTCTTGCCCGAAGATGGACGGTCCTACTGCTTTCGGGATTTTGTAAGTCCACTTCTCATTGTACTTTAAATAATGTGCAGGCTCTCCTGGATCCAACGGGGGTCGAACCCCGCTCTCAGATCTAACGCTCGAGATCTGTCCTCCATCTATGAGCTCCTCCTGTCTAGACTTACGATGTCTTCCGAGCCTGTTTTCCATCGTTGTTCTTGCCATCAATGACAAGCTCACTCCCAACTGTAAACCTACCAACACATGTATGGTAAATTTGAACAACTTTGTAAAAGTGAGTTGTTAGATGATTTTTTAGTGTGAATAACTCTAGTTATAGTACAAACACAAATCAATTGAAAGAATAAAGAACAATTTTCATGCATGTTGAGCAATTCATGTGTAGGGTGATGAAACATTTCAGTATTTGTAAGTTGATTGAAATTTTATATGCCATTTGAGAATGGCGCAACATGAATGTGGTCCATCCACATCCCATAGACTCTAGAATAAAACATTTTTATAGTACATTTAGTTGATGTATATACTTTCTTTAAATGATATTTATAGTTTAACCTATAAAATGTTACATGATTATATATAACTTTAACCTCAACACAACAAACTAATTCCATTATACCATAAATTTATATGAATCGATAAATAACATATACATAAAACATATAATCAAATATAATAAACTTCAAGTCCAATGCAAAGAGAATTTTAAAGTAAAAGGAAAATATGAACCACTAAATCCCATCTACAAAAAAACCTCTTGATTATTATTTATAATAATGCATGACTACTTGCATGAGTAATAGATTATAATTAACTTCTAATGGTTTCTAGTTTCGACTTAATGTTGTAACAAATGCTTTTAATGATACGATAATGTGACCAGTTCATAGTATATATGAACTAACAATTTTATTGATGTCGATAAATAATCAATGGTGAAAATTGATAATAATAAGCATCATGATTTTTATCAAAACCATAAATAGTATTAAATTTCATTGTGAGGTTCATTGGGTTTGCTTCTAAAATATTATTTATGAATGTTTAATCTTTTTAAATTTATTTTTAATGATTTTATGTTTAAAATAATAATTAATATTTAAATTAACAATTATTTTAATTTTAATTAAGTTAAATTACATATACTGATCAGAATAATTAATCAAAATTATGTAATGAGAAACCAAATACAATTTTGTTTTCCAACGAAAAAATTATAACTTCATATTAAGAAAGAAACAAGTTACATTCAATATGTTTGTAAATCATCAATAAAAATAGATACTCTAACACAAAGTCCATCTTTAAAAAATAACTCTAGTTAATAATATTTTAACGTGTAAACTAACTATCCTATATTATCTCAAAATGGCACAAAATCCTAGATAAAAATGATAGCATTTCCATAATGGTGAAACTAAAATTATAGTAAAATTGTCATTTCAAAAGTCTTATATTTCAAGACAGGTCATTAGAGATACATAACATAATAGAATTAAAGGGAGAAAGGTACCAAGATCCGATCCTATCCTCCCTCTGATATTTCTAAATCATAATCCTAAAAAATTCAATCCAGAATTATTAAGTGAATTGGCAAAATTAAAATAAATTTAATTAAACAATTATATATAAAAATTAGATTACGACAAATGACAAGGGAAAACTTTGTAAATTTGGAACTTGGGATACTATAAACAATGGTTTATATTAGGATACTAATTATGAGTGATATATTTATTGATAGATAATAAAAATGTCCATTATGTATCTTTTCTACATAGATATCTATTGATAGATAAAAATAAATGTCAATTGTGTATCTCTTCTACATCTATTGAACACAAACTAAAATTCATTAGAATTTCTTATCCCTTTGATCAGATAATATAGAATTGTACATGTGTGAAAATATGAGAAGATGAGTGACGCCATCAGATAACATAAATTGTACATTTGTGAAAAGATGAGAGGATGAGTGAAGCCAACAATTTGCAGAGGATAACACAATTCAAATAATGAAATACATGTTTAACTTGATTAAACAGTTATATTGTACCATGTTTAATTTACCTTGCATGCAAATAATTCCCTTGTAATGGATATTAAGAGGGACAATATTATGAAAAGGGAAATAACATCCCATATCATTATATTTGAATCACAATTATCACTATATATATCCTATGGATAGTTGTAATTTACATGTATACATTTTTAAAAGAATGTTTGGGAAACATGTAACATTCGAACTTCAAAGAGATTTTTCAATGTCTTTTTAATGAAAATTGTGCACCTAATTTAATGTGGTGCACTCATGTGTTTGTTTATAACATAAGATGATCATGTTGTATTTTTATGTGTATTGATTAAGATATCTACATGGAAATATCTACATAGAAAAGCCTCCACAAAATAATAATATAGACGTTTACAACTATATTTTTCTTGAAAACTAATTTCATAGTAAAATTAAGGTAATAGAGTGCACCGATACATTCGAAACATTGCACACACCAAAAAATATTAATATAACTAGACATTTTATTTGCAAATGTGCTTAAAAATAAACAAAAAAAAAAAAGAAAAGAAAGGAATTTCATTTTGTAAAAGTGATTTAAACAAAACCCTAAACCCTAATCCATTGTTGTGTCAAAATTTAGAGAGAAGGCATGTGCAAGAGATATTTATAAGGTAAAAGTTCAATGCTACAAACCCTAGTTTTGTTGTTTCTTTCATTTTATTTTATATTTGATAATTCTCCTTTTAGGGGTTTAGTTTCTACAATAAGATTTATGTTTTTGGGATTTGAGGTATCTATAAGTCTCAATAATTATTTTGATATAAAAAATATTTAAATAGAATGCCACCCTTTATTTGCATCCTAAACCTTGTCTCTATCATGACTCTTTTTAAAAGTGTTTGCGAACTTTGTGGTGTGCATTGTTACAGTAAATACATATTGATGCATTATTAATGTATGGTGCATTATTAAACCATGTTATTTTTAAAAAAAATCAAGTTTTGTGGTGCATGTTGTACAATAAATAAACATTGGTCATTGGTGTGTTATATAGAGAATGTCACTTGCCCTACCAATTTTTTTTTTTAATGTTTTTGAGTTATATGATGATAGAATATATTTAATTGTGTGGGTATTTTATTGTTAAATAGGGTTGATAGAAGATCAAGGAATTTGTTTTTTAGCAACAAGATCTAACATCTCGCTCTTGCGCACATTGAGCGAACTTATTCTTTGAGGACACTTGCTTGTGGGTGATCCAGATTATTATACTATTGGTCGTTTGATTATGATTATGAGACATTATGGATATGATGATATGTTATTTTGTTATATTTACATAGACATGTGCTATTGACTGGGTCCGCCTGAGTGTGCAGAACTTTGGACCTCGAGGATGCAGAGGCATCGATGAAACCCCTTGGACTCCGGATCGATTCAACGAGTGGACTATTGGGGTTTGATTGTTGTTGATATGACATATGTACATTTGATTAGATGTTATGAGGATTGATTATTATTGATGACATGATTTTTTAATGATGCAAGCTCACGATAGCTCGCCGACCAAACTCACATGTGGAGTAGAGGTTTCACACATGACAACCAAAGATTTGAGGGAGAGGTGTGGACAACAACCCTACCACAACCTACTAGCACTCTCGTCGTGGCTCGAACTATAGGTTAATGATTACCTAGTTCGAGAAGACCCACCATACTGTGAGCACAGACTGCAATAGTTTCTCATGATGATTCTAAGGGGGCCACAATAAGGTAGGGGCCTTATTCTTTAGAGGCCATTAGTCTCCCACAAGATCACCTGGCAGATTATTGACTCCATAGGTTTTTTATGTCTACCAAGTCAGTCAAGAGGCGAGTGGCACCCTTCGAGCACGTGGTGCATTGTGAAGGGCACGTAGTGCTGGTAAAACAAAAAGAGGCGAGTCACACCCTTGGAGCATGTGGTGCATCCTGAAGGGCACATCAGACAAGGAAAATGGAAAGTGGCGAGTGGCACCCTTGGAGCACGTGGTGCGTCCTGAAGGGTATGTCGCATAAGGAAAACAAAAAGTGGCGAGTGACACCCTTGGAGCACATAGCACGTCCTAAAGGGCACGTCACATTTTAAATTGGTAAGTGAATAAACCTAGGCGACCTTAGAATGAATGATGTGTCAAGTAAGATTTAAGAATGATCTCCCTAATAAAAAATATCGCCCAACCTAGAAAATTAAAATCTAGATCTAAGTGATACTTGTAGTAATAATAATAATAATAATAATAATAATTAAACATGTGACGAGAAGGGGGTAAGAAATTTAATTAATTTATTAAAATCAAATTACTCTGTGGGATTAAATTTAAAAAAAAAAAGATTGTTTTTCCACATGTGCTAATTAAATTTTATTAATTAAAAAGAGAAAGAGGTGGTTTTTCTACACTTGCTAATTTGAGTTTTAGATAAAAAGGGAAAAGAGGGAAACTTAAAAGAAATAGGAAACTAAGGAAAAAAGGGGAAACATAAAGAAAAAGGGAAACGTAAGGAAAAAATTGAATGACTAACTTAGTAAGGAATCTTGACTTTAAAAACTTTCTAATTATGAACTCAACTAGGAATTTACTAAAGGTGCAAGTCATTTAAAATGTGTAAGAGAATTTGGGGACACCAAGAAGCGATTTTAGGAATGCTTTTAGGTGGGTGAGGGAAATAGGAGTAATTAAATAATTAATGAAATTAATTTCTGGTGCAACTAGGGGGATGGGTAACATGTGTACGGGGGAGGTTTTTCTGAATTAAATTAATGAAAAATAAATTAAATGGGAATTTGGGAAATAAATATCTTAGAAACTCTATAAAAAGGATGGAGGAGGAAGAGTATGGATCTGAAATTTTATGCATAACGTTACGTTGAAAAATGTTTTTCTTGACAAACTTATCTTGTGGGAGTTGGGATACCCATCTCAGGTAATGAGTGGTAGCTCGACCTTACGAGGTAAGATGGGTGCTATCTATTCTTTGGTTTAGTGTGCATGGCCCCTTTGCGGCTCAAGGGGATCAGGGGGAAAAAGAGTACCCATAGCGTTGGCTGCGAGGTACCGGTGAAGTAACATCGATTGACAAGCAAGAGCTAGACAGAGCACGCGTGGGACACCGACTCAGAGTTGTCTCCTTGGGCTACAATACACATGCGTTTATTTTTTAATGGTAGATTATTATTGTTTTTGTTCTTTCATTACTGTACTTCTGTTGTGTAAATAAATGTGTTTTACTTAGTGATTTTAATCGAGAACTTAAAGTCATCATAGCTTTATGCTCGCTGCTTTTGAAATGATTTCCTTGGAAACCAAATCCCTGAGTGCTATGACTATTTTGTTCTGTTTTATTGATTATTATGAAGAGATTGTGCTTTATCTCCCGTCCTTATCCCTAGATCATCAGTCCATGCCTCGGCAGTCGGCCAGGAGACGAATCGATGGTTGTGAAGGGAACGTTGCAATTACCCTTCACAATGTTTCTTTTTAAACTATCGTGACTGTGATTAAATTCATTTGTTTGACAGTTACCCATTTATGACAACATTGCCTTAACTATTTGTGAATGCAATTGAAATTATTTTTTACTGTAAACAATTGTATGACAACGTTCCTTGTACCTCTTTGTGGCTGTGTTTTGAATCTTCAGACATCGTTTTATTTTCCTATTATTGAATGTGAAATGGGTATAGCCACTTACATTTTGACTGCAAGTTATATAAACATTCGAATTCACAACAACCAATTTTTATATAATGACTGTGAATTTACATAGCCAATTCAAATGCGAAATTATGTATTGTCTGCATTTTAATGAAATGATAATCTGTGTTTTTGGTGAAATGATCTCTGCGTTTTAATCAAATGATCCTTTGCATTTTGATTAAATGATCTCTTCTTTTTTGGTGAAATGATCTCAGCTTTTTTAATGAAATGACCTCTTCATTTTTTATGAAATGATCTCTGTGTTTAATGAAATGATCTCTCCATTTTTTTTTATAAAATGACCTCTACATTTTTAATGAAATGATCTTTTCATTCTTAATGACCTCTGCATTTCTAATGTATAATCGCAATATAATTGTGATAATGTGTGTATATAGATTGTGCCAACGATAATACATTTAACTCAGGAATTAATTTGTAATAGACAATAATGACATATTGAACTCCACTAACATTCAATGGATATCAATACATTGATTGACAACTTTAGACAACGAATCATATTGTTTAAGGAAAACTATTTAATTAATGGCAATGAATTGAATGACATTTAATTCAGTGTTCCATGACAACGATTTCAAATTTCATATTAACTTAGCAATCTCATATTTAAATTCCACTGTTGCAAGACAACCATATAACCTGACAGAAATATTGTTAATTTCGTTTTAGGGAAAAACAACTTCATAGTCAACGTATCTTTTCATTAAAGACAATGATTCCTTCATACATTTAAAGGACAACAAGACATTAAAAGATAGGAATTACAGTGAAAGGTTAAAACACAATGATTGAATGAATGGTCTGCATTTTCCTTTTGATATGTTTGCGCCCTGGGTAAATTATTTGCATTCTTTTAACAAGAAAAAAAATCGATATATAGCTGTGTTTAGTATTTATTATTTACACATCATTACATAGTTGTGTTATCATTTATAGATACGTTTTTGTATACCTCATTATTATTTATGTTGTGCTACAACAATATCATCCTAGATTATTAAACAACGATATGTATATCGATTATTACCCAATGATATCCTATTACACATTGATTATTACCCAACGATTTTGGATTATTTTTGTTTATACATTGATATATACATTGATGATTACACAACAATTAAAATTTGATGGAAAACATATTAGGTAGATGGAAACGATCTTATATCTTAGAAAACATTTAATATTGATAGACAACATATTATACAGATAGAAACAATCTTATTTAAAGACAACAATTATATTCATAAGATAGCAATCTAGTTTCAGTTTTAAAGGAATCGATTCATACTTATATAACTTTGGGAATTGGAAGATAGTTGCAATGAACTATTGTTTAATAATAATCATTTAATATGTATAGATTGATTTTGTTGCACAAGGAAATTATTATGTTGTGTGAAATTCATAGTCGTCTTGTTGACTTGTTGATTGGTTGCTAAGGTTAGTCGTCAGGGGTTAGAAAGCTAACTTGATCTCCTAGCACATTGATTTTGACTTGTGTTGGGGGTCTATTTATGTTGTTGCACCACGATTGTTGTTGCACCTATCACCTGACGACGACAAGATTAGTGAGGAGGAGATCATTGCATGCCCTAATGGATAGAGTCGAATGATGACTTGGCCGAAGTTTGTGCTACCCGTTGTGGGCGTTTGTTCCTTGTAGTTGTTGTTGGTGCTTGGGCTGTAACACCTTCATGCGTTGGGTTTGCACTCCTTAGAGGTTTTAGTTATTGGTCATTAAGGCCACTGTGTCGGGATTGTGGATGTTGTCCTTAGCTTCTAGGCGTTGTCATGTTTGTGTCAGGCGGGTAGTCATTTCCTTCTTTTGATTTACGCATGTTTCTCTAAATTGCTCGATGTGATAGTGTGTAAAGTTGTTATTGTCTGTTGCCTGATCTGCGTGCGTGGAGTTCATAGTTAGGTGGTGCGGTTAACAGTTGTCGTCGTTACCTTCCTGCCTAAAAAAAAAAAATTCGCTCTTTTCACTTTGTTTAGAGTCGTAACGAGTGGGTTCATAACATATGGTATCAGAGCGTGTTCAACCTTGTGACTATGGATCACCAGGCTTTCCATTGCAGTAAACCCTTGAGTATTAACCTGGTGCTAATTAAAACTTTAACATGTCCATGTAATGATCTTGATTAGAGGATGCCACAGAGGTTTGCGGCGTGGTGCCGTGGAAGGAGGTGCGATGCCTCTAGAGGTGCCCACATCCTCGAAGTCTAACCCCCAAGGGAAGGAAAAAGTCCTTGGGCTAGATTTGATTGTTGTAAGGGATGATGATGGTCTCACAAGGTCCTTCCAAGGATTGTCAAAATACCTGATTCACCGTCTGTACTGAGATGAGTCTAAGGCACCCCTACCCTTGAGGGTCCACCACATGCTCAGCCAGCATCATTAGTATTCACTGAGAACTCGAGAAGGTCAAATTTCCTGAGTTCTTTGGTGCCTCAGATGGTGCAGCCACTGAGGCATAGTGGGAGAGTATGGTGATGTGCTTTGTGCTTAGCGATTATACTTCTAGCACGAAGTTTTGCATGGTGGCCTTCAACTAAAGGGGAGTGCTCTTCTATGGTGGAAGACACTCCTGTCTCTTTTTAACATGGTTGTCGCAGACATGTCATGGGAATTGTTCGAGGAACAGTTCTAGGAGAGGTATCTTCTAAGGAATGCATTGAGCGCTAACTCAACGAGTTCATTGCCTTGCGATAGGGAGGTCGCATGATGCCAGAGTACGTGGTCCATTTTTGGATATGCTTCTACATGATCCACACCAATTGACCAAGAAAATTAAGGTCAACAAGCTCGTTTTGGTCCTTAATGTTAGAATTCATCTTCTACTTCAGGTACCAGGAATACTGGAATGAAGAAAGTGTGTTGGATTGTGGGGAGCCACATTACCAGCGTGACTACTCGAAGGAGAGGACCAGAGCATTTGGATCATTCGAACCCACTATTGTGGGAGCTTTGGGAAAGGCCCATCGGATTCTTGCAACGGTGAATAACCACCAGGCAGAGCACTAGTCGATTGTGCATGAGATGTCAGGTACCGTCACTAACTAGACCCTTAGTATTTTGATAGATCTCGGTGCTACAGAGAGTTTCAATAATGGTGCAACGCTAAAAATAATTAAGGTAAAGGTAGTCGAACAATGTGAGTTTATCTTGAAAAAATGGTTTTGGGAGCCAAACAAAAGGTTGGAGGGAAGCTTAGGGGTTGTAGCCTTAACCTATGAGAGTTTGTCACTAGGACCAACTTGTACGTCACGATATTATGATCTTATGACGTCCTGATCGGTATGAACTGGTTAGAATCACATGAGGCGATACTCAACTGCTAGAAAAAATGGTTGAGCATGGTCAATGATGAGAAGAAGAGACATGTGATTGTAGGAAAAAACCAGGGAGTTTTCCTGAGGTTCATCTCTTCCTTGCAGTTATCAAAGATCATGCGCAAGGGGTGTAATTTTTATGTGATCCTTGCGTTAAATGAGAAGGGAGTAGCAGAAGGTCTAGAACACCTTTTGGTGGTGAGAGAGTTTAATACCGTATTCCCTGAGGAGTTACCTGGGATGCCTCCGGAGAGGGAATTGAAATTTACCATAGACCTAAAAACTGTTGGAAGATTGGTTGTTGTCATTGATGTCAACCCTAGTCATGGGTTTTGGACCACAAGATTGATGAAGTTATTTGGACATGAAGGAAAATGCACATGCAGATACAACACCCATGAATGGATAGTATACATCATGCTGTTTCTGGTGGTATGTGACACGTCACGTGGATCCTCATGGTTGAGGAGAAATGAATTTTTGAAGATGACAAAGTGAATTGTACATGTAGGCCCTGAAGATAATTAAAGAAAAGAATTACAA
>JASDQU011402105.1:33067-46497 GCA_032191745.1 Picea mariana
TTCATTTCTCATTGGATATAATTGAATGGTTTAAGTATAAGTTGAAAAAGGTTTTTAAATTGTACTTGATACTGATTCACCCCCCTCTCAGTATCAACAATAACATGGACTGAACCAATAGCAAGAACGCCTTATTGGATGTGGACTCTAGAGTTACAAGAACTGAAAATGTAATTGAAGGAGTTGTTGGACCTAGGAATTATACATCCAATTGTTTCACCATGGGGTGAGTCAGTTATCTTCATTTGGAAGAAGGATGGTTCATCGAGACTTTGCATTGACTACCGTCAATTAAACAAGGCAACGATCAAGAATCAGTATCTGTTGCCAAGGATTGATGATCTGTTTGATCAAATGAAGTGTGCGACTATGTTTTCAAAGATTGACTTGAGATCAGGGTATCACCAGTTACGGATCAAGGAGGATGATGTCCCTAAGACCGCCTTTAAGGTGAGGTTTGGACATTACAAGTTTACTATTTTACAGTTTGGACTGACAAATGCCCTAGGGGTATTTATTATTTTGATTAACGGGGTGTTCTGCAAGTACATGTACAAGTTTGTCCAAGTATTCATTGGTGATTTTTTGATTTACTCTCGAACGAAGGAGGAGCATGACGAGAACTTACGCTTGGTACTACAGTGTCTTCAAGAGAACACATTGTATGGGAAATTTTCTAAATTCTCATTTTATCAATCGAAGATTCACTACTTAGGGCATGTCATCTCCGACGAATGTATCATTGTGGATCCAGCAAAGGTCAAGGATATTCTAGAATGGCATTCATCGACGAATGACCTAGAAGTGCATAGCTTCATGGGTTTAGAAGGATACTATCGAAGGTTTTGCGAGAGATTTTCGAAGATAGCAAGTCCGATCACGGAATTGAAGAAGAAGAACAAGAAGTTTGTTTGGACTGAGAAATGCACGGAACCCTTTTAGAGGCTCACAAAGTTGTTGACAACAACACATATACTAAAGGTCCCTAGCATGGACGCAGACTTCTTGGTATGCATTGACACATCCAAGGAAGGCTTAGGCGGAGTCTTGATGCAAGACGATCGAGTGATCGCTTACATCTCGAGGAAGTTGAGAAGGAATGAGGCAAACTATGCGACACATGATTTGGAGTTGTTAGCCATTGTATATGCCTTGAAGGTTTGGATAAACTACCTTATTGGACAAAAAATTGAACTAAAAATGGACCATTGTGGGCTCCAACACATCTTTATGCAAATCGACCTGAACGCACAACAACAACATTGGTTGGAATTTCTTAGCAAGTACAATTTCGAGATCCCTTACATAAAAGGAACAATGAAACGAGTGGTAGATTCTTTGAGCCAGAGACCACCCATATTTTCGGTGATGCCTCTTCACATGAATCTACATGAAAAGATTCTAACTTTACAGCACGACGATGACTGGTACAAGGAGGTCAAGGATTTTATCAGACAAAACACAATGATCGTACCAATATTTGAAGAATTTACGTTGGATGACGATGAATTATTGATATTTAAATTTTGAGTTTGCGTACCATCGAACGACGAGTTGTGGAGTTTGATCTTGAATGAGGTTCATAGAGCAGTGTACATGGCTCACCCGGGGGTCACAAAGATGAGGGAAGAACTTAAACCCTTATTCTTCTGGAAAGGAATGAAGGCAGACACAGTCAATTACATGGCAAGATGTCTAGAATGTTAGTAGGTGAAGGTTGAACATAAACATCCAACAAGATTACTACAACCAAATCTATTGCTACATTAAAATGGGAGGGCATTTTGATGGATTTCATTGTTGGATTGCCACTGACGGCAAGGAGACATGACTCAATTTTTTGGTAGTGGACACTCTGAAGAAGAGTGCTCATTTTATTCCTATTCATATGACATATCAAGCACCAAACATAGCTAGAGTTTGCTCAGCGAGATTATGAGGGCATGGCGTGCCTAAGAGGATTACATCCGATCAAGGATCGTTGTTTACTGGATGATTTTGGACTAGTTTCCAAGAGGCATTGGGAACCCAACTTAAATTTAGTATTGTGTATCTCCTGGAGACAGAAGGGTAGATGAACGAACAAACCAATTCTTGTAGGACATGTTGCACATTTATGTAATGGACCAACCGAAGCATTGGGAAGAATTATTTCCACTAGTATAATTGACACATAACAATAGTTATCAAAGCAACAATAAGGTGGTGCCTTTCGAGTTCCTTTACGGGGGACCATGTGGGACACCTTTGATTTGGATTATATTGAGGATAGGGTCTTGGTGGGGACTAGAAGCAATCCAAGAAATTGAATACTAATTGCAAACTATAAGGCAAAGGATCAAGGAAGTGCAGGATCGATATAAGAGTTATGTCAATGCAAGTCATTATGACCGTAGTTACGATGCAACGATCGAGTATTCTTGCAAGTGAAACTACATAAGAGTTCGATCAAGTTTCGATATGGTGCTAAACTATCTCCTAGGTTCATGGGATCCTGCGAGATTGTGGAAAAGAGAGGCATGTGGCCTATATATTAGCCTTGCTTGGTTTTTGAGGCATATGCACGATGTTTTTCACGCATCTGTTTTGAGACATTATATTAGTGACCATACACATGTTATTGACATGAGTTCCTTGTAGGTAGCAGACAAGGGTGCACTCATGGCAGAGTCGACCCGTATTCTGGACAATCGTATTCGACAAATATGACATCGAACAATAGATAAGGTCAAGGTCTAGTGAGACAGCTATAGTCCGCACTCGATGACCTGGGAAGGCACATATGATATGCGCCAATAGTTCCCTTTTTGATAGATAGACTTATGATACTGTGATACACTTTATTTCAAATTTTATATACTGTGAAACTTTGGGACGCAGTTTAAACCAAGAGGGGGTGTATGTAACATCCCGCTCTTGTGTGCACTGAGAAAACTTATTCTTTGAGGACACTTTCTTGTGGGTGATCCAAATTATTATACTATTAGTCATTTGATTATTATTATGAGGCATTATGGATATGATGATATGTTATTTTGTTATATTTACTTAGACAGGTTCTATTGACTAGGTCCTCCTGAGTGTGTAGGACTTTGGACTGCAAGGATGTAGAGGCATCGATGAAACCCCTTGGACTCTATATCGAGTCAGGGAGTGGACTATTGGAATTTTATTATTGTTGATATGACATATGTACATTTGATTAGATGTTATGAGGATTGATTATTATTGCTGACATGATTTGTTGATGATGTAGGCTGACGATATCTTGCCGACCAGACTCCCATGTAGAGTAGAGGGGTCACATAGGACAACTAGAGATTTGAGGGAGAGGTGTGGACAACATTCCTTCCACAACCTACTAGCACTCTCACGTTGGCTCGAACTGTAGGTTAACGATTACCTAGTTCAAGAAGACCCACAATGTCGTGAGGGAAGACTGTGAAAGTCGCTCATGATGATTCTAAAGGCTGCGCAATAAGGTAGGGGCCTTATTCCTTAGAGGCCCTTAATCTCCCACAAGATCACCTGGTGAAGTATTGACTCTAGGGGTTTTTGATGTCTCCCAAGTCAGTCAAGAGGTGAGTGGCACCCTTGGAGCAAGTGGTGTGTCCTGAAGGGCACATCGTGCAAGGAAACTGAAAAGAGGCAAGTGGGACTCTCGGAGCACCTGGTGCATCCTGAAGGGCATGTCGTGAAAGGAAAACAAAAAGTGGCGAGTGGTATCCTTGGAGCACATGGTGCGTCCTAAAGGGCACATTGCGCAAGGAAAACAAAAGTGGCGAGTGGCAGCCTTGGAGCACGTAATGCGTCCTGAAGGGCATGCCACATTTTTAATTGGTAAGTGAATAAATCTAGATGGCCTTAGAGCGAATGATGTGTCAAGTAAGATTTAAAAATGATCTCCCTAAAAAAAATGTCTCCCGACCTAAGAAATTAAAATCTAGGTCTAAGTGATACTTGTGGTAAAAGGAAAAATAATAATCGTAATCATAATTAAACATATGACAAGAAGGGGGTAAGAAATTCAATTAATTTATTAAAATCAAATTACTTTGGGGGATTAAATTTAAAAAAAAAGGAAATGATTGTTTTTCCACATGTGCTAATTAAATTTATCAATTAAAAAGAGAAAGAAGTGGTTTTTCTACACTTTCTCATTTGAGTTTTAGATAAAAAGGGAAAAGAGGGAAACTTAAAAGAAATAGGAAACTAAGGTAAAAAGGGAAAACATAAAGAAAAAGGGAAACATAAGGAAAACGTTGAATGACTAACTTAGTAAAGAATCTTGCCTTTAAGAACTTTCTAATTATGAACTCAACTAGGAATTTAGTAAAGGCGTAAGTGATTTAAAATGTGTATGGGAATTTGGGGACACCAAGGAGCGATTTTAGGAATGCTTTTAGGTGGGTGAGGGAAATAAGAGTAATTAAATAATTAATGAAATTAATTTCTGGTGCAACTAGGGAGATGGGTGACATGTGTATGGGGGAGGTTTTTTTGAATTAAATTAATGAAAAATAAATTAAATGGGAATTTGGGGAAGAAATCTCTTAGAAACTCTATTAAAAGGATGAATGACGAGGAGTATGGATCTGATATTTTATGCGTAACGTTACGCTACAAAATTTTTGTCTTGATTGACTTATCTTGTGGGAGTTGGGATACCTACCTTGGGTAACGAGTGGTAGCTCGACCTTGTGAGGCGAGCTGGGTGGTAGTTGTTCTTTGGTTTAGTGTGTGTGGCCCCTTTGTGGCTTGGGGGGATCAGGGGGAATAAGAGTACCTCTAGCGTTGGCTAGGAGGTACCGGTGAAGTCACATTGGTCGACAAGCGGGATCTGGACGAAGCACGTGTGGGACAATGACTTGGAGATGTCTCATTGGGCTACGATACGGATGCATTTATTTTTGAATGGTAGATTATTATTGTTCTTGTGCTTTCATTACTGTACTTCTATTGTGTAAATAAATGTTGTTTACTCCACGATTTTAATTGAGAACTTAAAGTCATCATAGCTTTACGCTCGTTGCTTTTGAATTGATTTCCTTGGCAACCCAATCCCTGAGTGATATGACTGTTATGTTTTGTTTTATTTATTATTATGAAGAGATTATTCTTTATCTTCCGTCCTTATCCCTAGATCATCATTCCATGCCTAAGAAGTCGGCTAGGAGCCGAATCGACGATCATCACTTCGGTGTTAATAGACCTATAGATTCTAATGCCCTTCTTTTCTATGCATGGATGATGAATGAAGGATAACGTTTTCCCATCCATCTACCTTTCTTATCTCTATGTTGATTTTTCCGGGATGAATGATGGTGTCGTGCCTTCTTGCAATTGAATACCTTTTCTTATCATTTATATTTTATCCTCTACGATCTTCATGATAGTTCCCATCTCTTGAATGGAAAAATCTCAGCGCTGTCCACTGGAATGATAGTGTTTCTTTTTAATCTATTGTGACTGTGATTAAATTCATTTGTTTGAGAGTTAGCCATTGTATGATAGCGTTGATTTAACTATTTGTGACTGCAATTGAAATTATTTTTGACTGTAAACGATTGTATGACAACGTTCCTTGTACCTCTTTGTGACTATGATTTGAATCTTCAGACAACATTTTTATTTGCCTATTATTGACTGTGAAATAGGTATAGCCACTTACATTTTGACTGCGAGTTATATAGTCATTTGAATTCACAACCACCAATTTTTATATAATGACTGTGAATTTACATAGCCAATCCAAATGCAAAATTATGTATTGTCTATGTTTTAATGAAATGATCATCTTCATTTTTCGTGAAATGATCTCTGTGTTTTCATGAAATGATCCTCTGCATTTTGATGAAATGATCTCTGTGTTTTTGGTGAAATGATCTCAACGTTTTTAATGAAACTACCTATGCGTTTTTGATGAAATGATCTTTGTGTTTGATGAAATGATCTCTGCATTCATTTTATGAAATGACCTCTATGTTTTTAATGAAATGATCTCTGCATTTTTAATGACCTCTGCAAAATGATCTCTGTGTTCTTAATGACCTCTGCAATTTTAATGTATAATTTCAATATAATTGTGATAATGTGTGTATATAGATTCTGCCAGTGATAATACATTTAGCTCAACAATTAATTTTTAATAGATAGTAATGACATATTGAACTCTTCTAACATTCAGTGGATATTGATACATTGATTGACAACTTTAGACAACGAATCATATTGTTTAAGGACAACTATTTAATTAACGAAAATAAATTGAATAGCATTTAATGCTATGTTGCATGACAAAGATTTCGAATTTCATATTAACTCAATGATCTCATATTTAAATTCCATTGCTACAAGACAACCATATAACCTGACAAAAATATTGTTGATTTTGTTTTAGTGAACAACAACTTCATAGCCAGTGTATATTTTCATTAAAGACAATCATTCCTTCATACATTTAAAGGACAACAAGACATTAAAAGACAACAATTACAGTGAGAGGTTAAAAGACAACAATTTAATGAATGGTCTGCGCTTTCCTTTTGATATGTCTGCGCCCTGGGTAAATTATTTATGTTCCTTTAAGACAAAAAAAACCCGATATATAGCTACATTTAGTATTTATTATTATTTATTATTTACATATCATTATATAGTTGTGTTTTTGTGTATATAGTTGCATTATCATATATAGCTGCATTTTTGTATATCTCATTATTATCTATGTCATGCTACAACGATATCATCCTCGATTATTACACAACGATTTTGATTATTATTAGTTATACATTGATATACATACACTAATTATTACACAACGATATGTATATCGATTATTACCTAACAATATCCTATTACACATTGATTATTACGCAACAATTTTAGATTATTTTTGGTTATACATTGATATTTACATTGTTGATTAAACAAAAATTGAAATTTGATAGATAGCATATTAGGTAGATGTCATCAATCTTATATCTTAGACAACATTTAATATTGATAGACATCATATTATATAGATGGCAACAATCTTATTTAAAGACAACAATTATATTCATAAGATAGCAATCTAGTTTCAGTTTTAAAGGAATCGATTCATACTTATCTAACTTTGGGAATTGGAAGATAGTTGCAACGAACTATTGTTTAATAATAATCATTTAATATGTACAGATTGATTTTTTTGCACAAGGAAATTATTGTGTTGTGTGAAAGTCATAGTCATCTTGTTGACTTGTCGATTACGTGCTAGGGTTAGTCGTCAGGGGTTAGATAATTGACTTGATCTCCTAGCACGTTGATTTTGGCTTGTGTTGAGGGTCTAGTTATGTTGTTGCACCATGGTTGTTTCCATTCCTATCCCCGACGACGACAAGATTCCTGAGGAGGGGATGATTGTGTGCCCTAATTGATAGAGGTGAATGATAACTTGGCTGGAATCTGTGCTACCCGGCGTGGGAATTTTTTTGTTGTAGTTGTTGTTGGTGCTTAGGTTGTAACACCTTCATGCATTGGGTTTGCATGGATTAAAGGTTCTAGTTACTGGTCATCGAGGCCGCTGTGTCAAGATTATGGATGTTTTCCTTAGCTTGTAGGCATTGTTGTGTTTGTGTCGGGCGGGTAGTCATTTCCTTTTTTTTTATTTACACATGTTTCGCCCATTTGTTTGATGTGATAGTGTGTAAATTCATTGTTGTCTGTTGCCTGATCTTCATGCGTGGAGTTCGTCGTCAGGTGGTGTGGTTAACGATTGTCGTCGTTGCCTTCCTACCTAAAAACAAAAAAAAATATTGTTCTTTTCACATCGTTTGGAGTCATAACGAGTGGGTTCGTTACACAAGCACATGGAAGTGTTGCAAATAGGGAAATTATGTGGATTAAAAAGTGATGAACATGATATTTTTCACATTTTACTAATAGTGTACTTCTTAAAAATAGTAACTAATCAGTTTCAAACATTCAATTCCACATATGTTGAATTTTGCATAGGGATCAAGAAAGAGGGAACAAAATACCCTTTTAGAAAAAATAATTAGGAAGGATGTAAGTGACGATGAATTGGTCCCCAATTCTTTGGGAGTGGTGCTAGAATTTAATAACATTTTTTTTTTTTAATTTAATTTTTAAGTATGAGGGGTATAGTGGAAAGAGCATTTACCATAAATTGTTTCCACTTACATTACAAAAATAAATCTAATGAATCCAAGAATGATTCAATTTAGAAAATCACCTATACTATACTATAATTGTATATATACTTATTACACCTTATTTTTGTGTTTGTAGGTGGAACATGAAGAGGTAGAACAAAATCAAGCTAATCAACAAGACATTGCAAATAGCCCAAGTATAATATCCATTGTAAATGATGAAAAAATGAGGAACTTATTAATATGATATGATTTTCAATTTATAAAATGACATATACTATACTATAATTGTAGATATACTTATTACACTTTATTTTTGTGTTTGTAAGGGGAACATGAAGAGATAGAACAAAATCAAGCTAATCAACAAGACATTGCAAATAACCCAAGTATAATATCACTTGCAAGTGATGAAAAAATGACGCACACAAGTAGTTCAAGAAATGACATCAATTATAGTGATGAATAGTGATCAATAATTGAATGTTCCATGCTTTATATTTTGGAAGGTTTGTCTATAAAAATCTAAATTTCATTTAATGTTGAAATATTGTCCTACTAGTTACTAATAATAGTCATAATCATTTATTCACATTTTTATTATCGTGGACCTTTATGTTGTCCCAATTTGCATAGAAAAGGATCCCTTATTCCTATATAATAAAATGAATTTATGTTTTATTACGATCTCTAGTCTTGTAAAATATTATGTAGTCAATTAAATATATAAAAATATTTAATTTCTCATGATTAATAGAAATTTTATTAAAAAATAATAATAAGCTGCATTTTCATTTTCACAATGCAAAACATATTGGTGCATTATATTCATTTGAACTCAACAATGCATTTCATATCTATTTAAGCACATACATGTTTAAATTGTTCTCATCCAGTGGTGTGTTATAAATATACAAACATATTGGTGCTTATCATTGTGTAAACACATCGTTGCTCAGGATACTAAAGTAATAAAACCTACCTTCTACTATATTTCTACCATTGTTATCATTGTTAGCATTATCATTATATCAATACTTTAAAGTGTGCAAATATGTATATGCATTGATGCACAATAGTGTTAAGGAAAATACCTAATTACATCCTTAACAAGTTCGTTAGTTAGTTTACCGTTACAGTAGTTGCTAAATCTGTAACTTCTTGTAACCTTATTGTGTAACTATACATGTTCATATTAATAGAATACACATCAAAAGTGTAGTGTGTTGCATCAATTTTGTCTTTTCTTAATCTTTTCATGGTATCAGAGCAGATCTGGGTGTCACTCCATCACTCGAGGGCCTAGGATCCAGGGTATGTGAAAGTTGAAGTTACCAAAGAAATAATCCTCATTGTGAGATCAAAGATCAATCAATAATGCAATAGAGTTGAAACGAGACGTCTGAGTGTATGGAAGAAGGAACTTCGCGCTATAGGGAATCTTCTCGAATCTAAGCAAGGAGTGTATGGAAACAAGGAACTTCGTGCTGTAGGGAATCCTGACAAATCTAATTGCACTAGAGAAGCTCAGCCGCGAACCAGGACAAAGAGAAGTATTTATTATAAATTTTTATAAATTTTAAAATGCTATTTAAATCCACAACACAGATTTTCTGATTTTCGGCATATGTGATAGAGAAGAGAAGTATTTTATTATTATTTTTAAAATGATCTGTAAAGCCAAAGAGGAAGTGAGTTTTAATTTAATTTTTGGCCATCAAAAAGAAATAAAAAAATGAAGTGTTTTTGAATTATAAAAGAGGAGTGTTTTCATTTAATTTTTTAGAGCAGGACATATAAAAAGAAAGGCTAGAAGGATTTTCCATTAGAAAGGATTTTTCATTAAGCAAGATCATCACCAGTCTTGAAAAATAAAGAAGACCGACAAGGCACCGAGAATGGAATGGACTATTTCATGTGATATCGAATTGAGTGGACAGATACGGAGTGCCACATGTAAATGTTATGGTTGGAGTGGATTTGGATGAAATTCTCAAAATGATTGGTTGTGTTTTGTTGTGTTTTAATCATCAACAAATACATGAGAAATGAATTGTTGTAATTTGAGGGGTGCATGTTCGGTTGTACCTGACACCCCATTAGACACTCCAGTAATTTTTTTGGTCTAAGTTTTTTGGTCCCATTTGTAAGAAGTTGTGAGATTTACTATAGGCAAGTTTTGTTTCCCATGTTTAGTAAGACTTGATTGAATCAGGCCTACATAGGTCAATATGTGATCATGTAGCATGTATCATTGATTTTGAGCAGCATGAATTGTTGGCCATGATACATCACAACTATCCTTAGTTTTGAGCAACTTGAGGCACTGACCAGTGAAGGAATGTGGTATTAATTCCACTTTGGTGAAGGAATGTGGTATTAAGTCCACTTTGGTAGATGAATGTGGTATTAAGTCCACTTTGGTATATACGAGGGTGTCTACTCATATGCTAACTTGATGATTGTATCGGAGAATTTGAATCTTCGATTAACAGGGGAAATGTGAGATATGTGAGATATTAATCTCAGAGTTGGTTAGGACCAAGTTTTTTTTAAGGGGGAGTGTGAATTCTAATACATTGGTAGCTGGTGATAGTGATAGTTTTTCCCGGATGTAATTAAGGGGGAGTGTTAAGGAAAATACCTAATTACATCCTTAACTAGTTCATTAGTTAGTTTACTGTTACAAGAGTTGGTAACTCTGTAACTTCTTGTAACCATATTGTGTAACTATAGATGTTCATATTAATAGAATACACATCAATAATGTAGTGTGTTGCATCAATTTTGTCTCTGCTTAATCTTTTCAAATAATAGATAATTTGCACAAGTGATTTTACAATATTTGATATGCATATGTGCACAATTCCGTGTCTTACTCTTTTAAACACACTATGAAAAAAACCACCATCATGTGATTAGATTGTCTAGAATTTTTATTTATAGCGAACATCCTCTAAATCCTCATCTAAAACCTACGTTGAAAATAACAAAGGTTTTAGCAGAGTTTTTTTTGAAAAAATTTCCCAATCTTGTAACACTTAAAATCTCCATTAAAACATTTGTTGCATAGTGTTTTTTATGTAGTGGTGGAAATTGAAAGAGAACCAATCTTCAAGACTGAAAATAATTGCATAAAATAAACCTAAAATATTTTCACATGGAAACAATACATAGCCAAAAAGTAGTTCTCTCAATTAACATTGAAAAAAATAATGTGCAATAATCTAATATTACAGATATATTGGTGGTGGACGTTAATGAATGTATGTTAATTATCAAAATATCAACATTTGGAAAGGTTTCCATACAATGATAGGATAGCATGGAGAGTGATACCTACAGGCTAAGAAGGTAAATCCATTTTGGTGCACACTCAAACTTTCCTCTCCCATGCAACCATGGATAAACATCTGCGAATGAGACCACGATCTACACTCTACAACCTACCATTAAAAACCCATATAATAAATTAAAAAAAAAAGTTCCATTAACAACACATACTTGATAAATTAAGTAGTATTCAAAAAAAAATACTATGTCTTTTACGGGTTATACAATTTCATTACCCACAATCATCATTTATTACCCTATTCCTTATGATCAAAATTGATAAATATGAATTACACACTTTCCATGAAAAAGCCACATAATAAATACCATCCTAACTATGCCTTGCACTAAATTAAGAGAAATTTCATATTACATCAAATCAATGCCACCCTGCCCTAAGCACTAGTTTCAAAACCATTCCATCCTACCTTTGGATTACATTGTAAGTCACACTTTAATAATGACTCCATAAATTAGATTCAAAGCAAATAGGGTAGAATGGCCATCAAATAAATTTAATTTTTTTTTTTTTTAAATTGAAATTGAAGTGTCCTTGCACTTCTGGCCCATCAATAGTCTCTTGAACCAAATAAAAAAATTCAAACACAGAATTATTGAAATGTACAGAAGTAAAACTTTATTGTTAATTTAAAAAAAAATCAATATATAATACATTGTTTACTGAAAACATTGAGAGACAATATAAAAAACATTAACGGAATACTAAATGAACATAAATTTTGACTTTGAGTGAAAAATATACTCCGTGAAGGGACTAACCATCAAGGGTACATCAAGTTAACCATTGATGACGAATTAAATTTTTTACAATAATATATTGTTTACTTGGAAGATTGAGATACAATATAAAAACATTAACGAAATACTAAATGAACAGAAATTTTGACTTGAGTGAAAAATATACTCCGTACTTTGAAGGGACTAACAATCAAGTTAAGTATTGATGACGAATTAAATTTTTTACATTATTTGACACCCAAAAGGAAATTCAAACATTGCATACAACACTCGAATGATTATATGATTTTTGAATGATGTATAATATTGTCATTCAATACCCCATGTCAATTTTGTATAATGTCAATAGAGGGAATAGAGAATTTGATAAACTATATTTGATGCACACTTTTCGAGTCCATTTACAAATGAAATATGGTAGTTTCTATTGCTATGTAGGTTGTTGGATACCTAATATTTTGTGATTGTGTTATTTGTAATATAATTACGTTTCAAAGGAGTATGTTTATTGGAGATGAACACATTTAATCTTTTGTTAACTATAAATTTTAATTATATGGTTATCAATTGAAGATGTTGGCATATTTTTTTTTCAAATTAATGAATGAAATCTAGTTTTCATAATTTTCTTACATTTTTTTAGTACGTCCAACCTTTTCATATTCTTAGTTAGTTAGTAGTTAGTAATGTAAATTCAGTTAATTATTTACTAAACCAAAAAACTAACTTAGTATGAAATAAGTTAATTATTTGAGATTTTTACTGCTTTAAGAATTTTACCGACAAAAACTTTTTTGCGTTCACCAGCCACGAGTTTGCCAGAGGAAGGTTCCTCCTTAGATCGAAAAACCATTTTATATTTATTCACCAAAGACATCAAAAGTCAAGTTATTTTTTCTCCATCCTCACCTGATAGAGGTATCAGACTGGCGTTACTCCATGAATATCAAAAGTGAAGCTATTTTTTCTCCATCCTCACCAGGTGAGGTATAAAAGCCTCACCTGAGAGAGGTATCAGAGCCTCGCGTTACTCCATGAATAGATTCCATAGCATTTTCTTTTCTTGCCAAAATGCCTCTATTGGCTTGCATGTCTCTCTTCCCTCTGCTTACTCCATGATGGTTGCTCCAACACCATTTCCTCATCATTCCAACGTCCCAAGTGATCGTTGTACGAAACCCT
>JASDQU011402105.1:65860-76909 GCA_032191745.1 Picea mariana
AGAGGTATCAGAGCCTCGCGTTACTCCATGAATAGATTCCATAGCATTTTCTTTTCTTGCCAAAATGCCTCTATTGGCTTGCATGTCTCTCTTCCCTCTGCTTACTCCATGATGGTTGCTCCAACACCATTTCCTCATCATTCCAACGTCCCAAGTGATCGTTGTACGAAACCCTAAACCTGATGTCTACTCTCACCAATCGCTCCATTTAACAGCCTATCCGTCAACCAGTGATCCACTACACCAGACGTAATTCTTCGTTGACTTTGGTACCAATCACTGCACATATAATTGACCTTTCCATTCCCGTCAATGCACATCTACTCAACCTCCTCTATTCGCAGACCTGGGAAACGCTAAATTCTAAACTAGGGAGACTCACGCCAGATGCAAACCCTAATATACCCTCGAGCGCTCCCGTCGACTACACCTCGTCCTCGATATCTCAACCATTGGAGTCTCCCATTCATATTGTTTTCCTTCCATTTCCATACGGGCTTGTGGTGCCTCCATACACGATCTGAACTAGTTAATATCTAGTTGAGTTCCTTTTTAAGATCGCGGGACGCGTGAGATGAAGAGCCTCTGGTATCAACGATCTGTTGAGGTTCCACTGTCGTTTCCTTCTCACACTACCGACCATATCTTTCTCACAACTAAATTGACCACCGATAATGCAAGCATCCTCCGATCAGTCGTTTGGAGCAGTGAAAGGTACAACAACCTCATAACTGGTGTCTCTTCTACAATTATCATGGGTATACCAGTTCATTGTTATCTATTCAAGTTGCACGTACACTTATTTATCAATATATATGAGTACACTATAAGTAATGAGAGTGCATCACTGCACAATTAGGTCACTGTTCTTTTATGAGCAAGTGAAGTGGATTGGGGTATTCTATGTAATATATATTGGGTTGTTCCTTATCGTGAAAAGAAGTGGAGACAATCTCCCATGAACTTTAAAAAGTAATATCTCTAATTTTGTATCTCGACCGAGAGGTTGCCTACCTCCATAGACCACACTCCCATGAACTTCTAAATGGCATATTTCTCCAGTGATCATAACCATTTTTGTCAACACATTACTGATTCCTAAAGAGTGAGTAGTTTATTTTACTAATTGAGAATTATCTTGGTTCCATTGTTTATTTTGGTGCGGCTTGATTATATTCTTGTTGCAGCAACGTTGTACCTTTGGTGCACTTTCTACACCTTCTCCATTTGGCAGCATGGGTCTGGAAAGCACTTCATTTGATGGACAGCATGAAGGAAACAAGAAACAAAGAAGAAATAAGAAGCTCATGGGTCAAGGGGGTTGGCATAATACCGGATAAAATTTTGACCTTAGTTGCACCCGTTACAGAATGAATGGGTCACGTGAAGTTATTGACTGAAGAGTTCCATGGAAGAAGATCAAAGATTATAGTCAGAGTCAGAAACAATACACGGGTAAGACTTCAAAATCAGGAGAAGCTAAAACACCAGTTCATTATGTTGTTTTCTATCGTAATATAGGAGTAACTGACTATATATTTAATACTTGATTTTCTTCTTGGGGATATGCATGGCTTCTTGGCATAGACACGACCTTCAAAATTACATTTCAAAGAGACTTCTTCGAAAACTTCGATGACAATGTAGATGGCGTAGTGTATTTTTCATATAGATCAAATCTCAAGCCATCAAGAATGGGCACCATCAGGCTTAAGTTTCCTGGACTATAGGATTTTTTTTTGCACAAAATACTTTATCTTCTAGAGATGCGAAGAAACTTGTTGTCTCTTGTGCACATCAATCAACATGGCCACTTTTTTCATACAATCAGAAACAAAGCTGAGATAAGGAAGGATTCTCAACCATTGTGCTTTCGGTGTCTTAGGCAGGCTTTCAGAGTTGCCACCGAAAGCATAGCTTTAGGTGGCTTACAGGTTAGAATTTTGGCTCGTTAGCCACCGAAAGTGGTATTGGCAGAATGCTAATGTTTTTGACCAGATCAAATATTTTGATTTCCATATCATTTAGAAAAGGTTCTAAATGAAATATAATAATTAAACTAATGAAGATCAATATCCCATTCCAGATTTTAAGGCAGGTATTAAGGTGAACAAGATAAAATGCCTTTCTATTTTGGTCAACAAACATCCAGATGTCAAGGGATGAGTTCGATGAGTTCGAGTACTTGATCATCTCATAAATATGTTGAAGATTGTTGAAGATATTGCAGATTTTTTGAAGCCTATTCGATAAGGGTTTGACCTTTATAATAGGATCTAAATTTTTGATGTAAAGACTATAAAGTCTATTGTTTTGAATCATAGAGGGGTTCGAATCTGGATAGAGAGACCTTGATGCTATTGTAATAGACTTTCAGATATATAATAAAAATAACAGTTTCCTTTCATTATTGATGTCAGATTTCCATGACCTTTATTTTTCTGTACTTTTATTCAAGTTTGTCTTAATTGCTAATGACTATTATCTCATTTTTTTAGTTCATAAGCTTGAGTTAATAGTAATCTACACTATCTTATTCAACCCATCACATGTGTGTTCTGGTTAATAAGTATAACTTTCTTCATCCACAAGTGAAGTTACCTATCTGATTATTAATTATTGAAAGCATTGTCTCATTTGGTGATAAAATTTTGATTGTATTGATACCAATCCAGTCAGTTATCCCATTTGATCCACACATAAACAAAAAAACAATTACACTTTAAGTTACCAGGATTTTTCAAGACACAACCTGAGAAGGACTTCTGGAGAGATAACAGATACCATTAAAATAAAAGGTAATAAAGAGGTAACAAATAGCTCATACCTAACTTACACCTTATAATTCTCCAACATTGTTCTTAAAAGGTAATAAAGAGGTAACAAATAGCTCATACCTAACTTACACCTTATAATTCTCCAACATTGTTCTTTACACTTAGTGCAACAAACACCAAATGGAATGGTTTACACAAGGTCAATGGAGAATGTTATTGGAAAATTCAAAATATTATGATAAACCCACATCTCAAGTATTTGTACATGCACCATAGATTCACAATCTTTCATGAAGAGGTCAGGGAGAAATGCCTCCATGCAAAATTGTCCACATTATAATTGTTCATGTCCTTGATGGAAATATATAAAATGCCCTTGAAGATATTTTAGTCCTTTTCCTGCTTAAAAATGATGATCCCATTCTGGAAGTGGTCAAAGACAACTTTTATCCCCCTTCTATATAGTAAATGCTACTTCTTATACTAGCCTTCCCCTACAATACAAAGTGTTGTGTCCCTATTCTCGAAAATAAGTGACGTTCCTCTTCTTTCTCCCAACATTTTCCCAACCTCTTGGACACTAATACATGTAGCCTCAAAACTAACGTTTAGGGAAACTAGAATCCAATCATGAACCGGGAGTGAACCGGGAGTGAGGGGTCCTCTAGCTGAAATCCTATGCCAAGAATCCATCGGAGTCGACGGTTCTTCAATCCAAGTCTTGGTTTTCGTTTTATGCCCAGTTTCAAGTCACATCCCAAACCATTTTGGGGACTCTTGGCAATTCCTCCTCGGGACATAAAAGCCTAACAGAGAATCATTTTTGAGCTCCATGAGATTTTGCATGCTTGATTAGGCATGGACTAGGTGACCACATTTTCCATCTGCTCCCAAAGCATGGTTTCATAAATTGGACCTCTAAATCCAAATGTTGCATTGCCTCTTACTGAGAAAAGCACTAGTTATCGAACTCGATGAAAAGAACAACTTATGAGGGGTTGGAACCAAGAGTGAGGGGTGCTCTAACTAAAATCCTATGCCAAGAATCCAACAGAGACAACAATTCCTCAATCTGAGTCTCAGTATTCATTTTATGCCCAGTTGCAAAGTTTCATCCCAAACCATTTTGGGGACTCTTGGCCAATTCCCGCTCAGGGCATAAAAGACTAACAAGGCAACATTTTTGAGTTACGTGAGATGTTGCAAGCTTGTTTAGGCATGGACTAGGTGACCAAATTATCCATCCGCTCTTGAGGCATGGTTTCGTAAATTGGTCCCTTAATCCAAAATGTTGCATTGCTTCAAACTGAGAAAAATACTAGTTCTCGAAATCAACGATTAAAGCAAATTCTTAGGCATGACACCTGTGAGTGAGGGGTTCTCTAGATGAAATCTAATCCCAGTAATTTATTGGATTCGATGATTCCTTAATCCTAGTCTCGATATTCATTATATTCCCAATTGCAAGTCGCATCGCAAACCATTTCAGGGGCTCTTTGCCAATTGCTCCTCAGGGCATAAAAACCTAACGAAGCAACATTTTTGAGTTCCGTGAGATGCTACAAGATTGTTTAGGAATGGACTAGGTGACTATATTTTCCATATTCTCCCAAGGCATGGTTTCATAAATTGGACCCCTAAATCTAGATGTTGCATTGCTTCTTACTAAGCAAAGCACTAATTATCAAAATCGATGAAAAAAACTACTTTCGAGGGGTTGGAACTGGGAGTGAGGGGTGGTCTAGCTAAAATCATATGTTAGGAATCCATCGTAGTCAACAATTTATCAATCTGAGTCTCAGTTTTTCATTTTATGTCCAGTTGCAAGTCTCATCCCAAACCATTTTGGGGACTCTTGGCAATTCATCCTCAGGGCATAAAATCCTAACAGAGAAACATTTTTGAGCTCCATAGGATTATGCATGCTTGTTTAGGGATGGATTAGGTGACCACATTGTCCATCCGCTCCCGAGACATGGTTTCTTAAATTGGACCCCTAAATCCAAATGTTGCATTGCTTCTTATTGAACAAAGCACTAGTTATTGAAATCGATGAAAAAAACAACTTCTGAGTGGTTGGAACCGGGAGTGAGGGGTGCTCTAGCTAAAATCCTATGCCAGGAATCCAACAGAGATGACAGTTCCTCAATCTGAGTCTTGGTTTTCATTTTATGCCCAATTGCAAGTCGCATCCCAAACCATTTCAGGGACCCTTGGCCAATTCCCGCTCAAGGCATAAAAGATTAACGGAGCAACATTTTTGAGTTCCGTGAGATGCTGCAAGCTTGTTTAGGCATAGACTAGGTGAAAAAATTATCCATCTTCTCCCAAGGCATGGTTTCTTAAATTGGCCTCTTAATCCAAATGTTGCATTACTTCAAACAAAGCAAAACACTAGTTCTTGAAATCAATGATTAAAGCAACTTTTCAGGCATGGCACCTGTGAGTGAGGGGTGATCTAGATGAAATCGTATCCCAGTAATCCATCAGATTCGACGATTCCTTAATCCGAGTCTCAATATTCGTTATATGCCCAGTTGCAAGTCACATCCCAAACCATTTCAGGGACTCTTGGCCAATTGCTCCTGAGGGCATAAAAACCTAACGTAGAAACATTTTTAAGTACTGTGAGAATCTTCAAGATTGTTTAGGCATGGATTAGGTGACTATATTTTCCATCCTCTCCTGAGGCACAGTTTCATAAATTGGACCCCTTAATCCAAATGTTGGTTTGCTTCAAATAGAGCAAAACACTAGCTCTCGAAATCAATGAGTAAAACAACTTCCGAGGCATGGCACTCAGGAGTGAGGGGTACTGATCTAGCTGGCATCCTATGCTAGGAACTCATTGGAGTCGACCGTTCCTCAATCTGAATCTTGTTTTTCATTTTATTCCCAATTGCAAGTCGCATCCCAAACCATTTTGGGGACTCTTGGCCAATTCTCGCTCAGGGCATAAAAGACTAATGAAGCAACATTTTTGAGTTCCGTGAGATGCTACAAGATTGTTTAGGCATGGAATAGGTTACCAAATTATCCATCTTCTATCGAGGCATGGTTTCATAAATTGTCCCCTTAATCCAAATGTTGCATTGCTTCAAACTGTGCAAAACACTAGTTCTAGAAATCAATGATTAAAGCAACTTCTGAGGCATCACACCCATGAGTGAGGGGTGCTCTAGATGAAATCCTATCCTAGTAATTCATCAGATTCAATGGTTTCTTAATCTGAGTCTCTATATTCGTTATATGCCCAGTTGCAAGTCGCATCCCAAACCATTTCGGGGACTCTTGGCGAATTTATCCTCAAGGCATAAAAACCTAACAGAGCAACATTTTTGAGTTCCGTGAGATGTTGCATGATTTTTTAGGCATGGAATAGGTGAACATATTTTACATCCTCTCTCGAGGCATGGTTTCATAAATTGGACCCCTAAATCCAAATGTTGCATTGCTTCTTACTGAGCAAAGCACTAGTTATCGAAATCGATGAAAAAAACAATTTTTGAGGGGTTAGAACAGGGAGTGAGGGGTGCTATAGCTAACATCCTATGCCAGAAATCCATCGGAGTCGATATTTCCTCAATTCGAGTCTCTTTTTTTATTTTATGTCCAGTTGCAATTCGCATCCCAAACGATTTCGGGGACTCTTGGCAATTCATCCTCGGGGAATAAAAGGCTAACAAAGTAGCATTTTTGAGCTCCATGGGATTATGCATGCTTGTTTAGGCATGGACTAGGTGACCACATTGTCCATCCGCTCCCGATGCATGGTTTCATAAATTGGACCCCTAAATCCAAATGTTGCATTGTTTTTACTGAGCAAAGCACTATTTATCGAAATCAATGAAAAAACAACTTTCGAGGGGTTGGAACCGAGAGTGATGGATGATCTAGCTAAAATCCTATGCCAGGAATCCAACAGAGATGGTCGTTCCTCAATTCGAGCCTCATTTTTCCTTTTATGCCCAATTGCAAGTCGCATCCCAAACCATTTTAGGGACCCTTGGCCAATTCTCGCTCAGGCATAAAAGATTAACGAAGTAATATTTTTGAGTTCTGTGAGATGTTGCAAGATTTTGTAGGCATGGAATAGGTGAAAAAATTATCCATCCTCTCCCAAGGTATGGTTTCATAGATTGGCCCCTTAATCCAAATGTTGCATTGCTTCAAACTGAGCAAAACACTAGTTCTCAAAATCAATGATTACAACAACTTATAAGGCATGGAATCTGTGAGTGAGGGGTGCTCTAGATAAAATACCATCCTAATAATCCATCGGAGTCGACAGTTCCTTTATCGAGTCTCGATATTCATTATATTCCTAGTTGCAATTCACATCCCAAACCATTAAAGGGACTCTTGGCCAATTGCTCCTCAGGGCATAAAAACCTAATGGAGCAGTATTTTTGAGTTCCGTGAGATGTTCCAAGATTGTTTAGGCCTGGACTAGGTGACTATATTTTCCATCCTCTCCCAAGGCACGGTTTCATAAATTGGATCCCTTAATCCAAATTTTGGTTTGCTTCAAACTGAGAAAAACACTAGCTCTCGAAATCAATGAGTAAAGCAACTTCCAAGGCATGGCACCTGGGAGTGAGGGGCGCTCTAGCTGAAATCTTATCCTAAGAATCCATCGGAGTCGACAGTTCCTCATTCTGAGTCTCGTTTTTCTTTTTATGCCTAGTTTCAATTCGTATCCCAAACTATTTCAGGAACTCTTGGCCAATTCCTCCTCGGAGCATAAAAAATAACTAAATTCTACATGTCTCTGTCAACTAACTACAATATCTTACTGCCTTGAAAAAAGACTGCACTAATTTCAACTGCACATTGAGTTTAACAACCACTACTTCCTACATAAAAATGTGGCCTGCACTATTGTTAACCATCACCATAACTAACTTATTATTCAACTTGGATTGAACAAAAATTATATTTGTATAGTTCTACTCTTCGCTTGAACAAAACTAATATTTGTATAGTTCTACTCTTGTCTTCAAAAAAAACTAATATTTGTATATTTCTACTCTTGGCTTGCCTTAGACATATTGTCAATTAAAGCACCCAATATTTTCAACACACCAAATGATGGTTGGATTTCTTACTCCATAGCATTCACCGTCATCTTCAATGGACATTTCTTATAATAATTCTAATTTGCACAAATCCAACAAACAACAACCTTAATACTATTTTTTTTCTTAGATCCATATGATAAATTTATCATGTCCTTAGTGTTTTCACATTTTTAATATGTCCTTAATATGTCCAAAATCAAGAGGGATATCACATTAAATTAGGTGGTTGACCACTAATATTGGTAATTTCACCCTAGTCTAGTTGTGCATCCAAGACTAAAGATATAAAAATTTTATTTAGAGCTGTGAATATGATGATGGACTACTAATTAACAACATGTGCACATGCAAATGAAGGTACAACCAAACAGGTACCTATCAGATATTTCTTCGTCGAGTGAGGAAATCTTAGGACAAATAGAGGTTGGAAATGCGACTGCATCTAGTAGATATGATAAGCAAATAAGGACTAGAGGTGAAAAAGTCAGAATAAAATTTTGTAGATGCATGAAATCTTTTCTTGCTGAAGGAGGATCATGCTCTTATGATGATGAGAGCATGGGAGACATAGATTTTCCACTCAGGTATAGGAATCTGGAGAAATAATGGGTACTTAAGGAACTACCTCCTATATATGTTGACTTCGTTGTCAACAATAGGACATATCGCATTGCACCATCCTCCCTACATGGCTTGGGGCTATTTTCCATTGATGGAATAATTGTAAAATACAATACAATAACTGAATTGATGGACTATGTCGGACCATGTTACAATTATAACGATTGGATGTGGTTGGTCTGGTACATGGGAAGTATGCAAAGATATGCACTCACTGCAAATTATATAAAACTAATAAACAAGGATAAAAATAAGGGAATGACTATCTATTTTGATGGAATCCCTAAAGCTTCCGACAATATGGCAGGGTTTATAAACAACACATGACCTAGGACAACAAACAAACAACCGAATTGCATATATGAGGGACATGAAGAAAATGGGGTAGTCTTGTGAGAAATAAAAAAGATAGCTCCCGAGAAAGAGTTATTAGTAGATTACCATTTGAATCGAATAGAAACATTGACTAATAGTGTGTAGGTTCTTATGCAACAACTCTTTAAGATGTTGGGAGATTGGTTGTTGTCATTGATGTCAACCCTAGTCATGGGTTTTGGACCACAAGATTGAAAGAAAATGCACATGCAGATACAACACCCATGGATGGATAGTATACATCATGTTGTTTCCAGTGGTATGTGGCACGTCACATGGATCCTCATGGTTGAGGAGAAATGATTTTTTGAAGATGACAAAGTGAATTGTACATGTAGGCCCTGAAGATAATTACAAAATAAGAAAGTGTCAAGTCAGCCCTAATGTTAAAAGGAAGTGACATAAATGGTATAAATAAACATCATTATATATTCATTTGATATAATTCGAATTTCAGAGGGAAGAATAAGTAAAAGAAGGTTGGATTTCAAGGGAGGATGAAGTCTTTTGGTGATGTGTTCTAAGGTATGTTATTTTCAGGTCATCTTACCATTTTTCCTATAACTTTTTTTCTAGAACGATTCAGATGGTGAAATTGCAATGGTATTGAGACAAAATATCAAGGTACATTTGGTAAAAATTTTATCTCTTGATTCACTATAATTATGGAGATACACTCTATGGAAGATAGGGTTTGTGACCAGTCCTAAAGTTAGTCAATAAACAAGTGTTCCGGGTAAAACAGTCATAACTTTTTCATACAGAATACAAATGAAGTGGGACCACTTCCATTAGAAAGATTACAGACTTTAGTTTCTTTTGTGTGAGTTTCAGAATCGGATGTTAAATATTGAGCGTGGGGAATGCTGTACAATTTGGGTCTTTGGAACAGACCAGAATTGAATAAAGTCTACAATTCTTTCTATAACCTCTTTTTGGGGAGGATTCGGGGAGTGAAAATTGGAGGAGTTTCAGAGAATACATTGAGTAATATTATCTATAGGATCAGAGTACTCCAGGAATTGAAGAATTACATAAATTGAAGAAGTCTCAGGAAGCATTATCAGGTTCTATGTGATGATTGGTTGATGGTGATGATTTAATGTAAAGTTTTATTATCTCTCATATATTCTTGGGTGGAAGGAAGGGGCAAATATGGAGAGTTCAAATCTCTCTTTATATTGGAGGATTGTATCTTCCTCTTTGAGGTTTATCCCTCCCTTTACATTTGGAACTTGTAGCTACCTTTGGAAGTCATTACTTCCCTTGAACAATAACTATTGATTACTTCTCATATATTGTGCATGATGTATTGTGGTGTATTGGTGTAACTCTTATACCATTGTTCATTTCTTATTGGATATAGTTGAATGGTTTAAGTATAAGTTGAAAAAGGTTTTAAATTGTACCTGATACTGATTCACCCCCCTCTCAATATCAACAATTGGTATCAGAGCAGGTTGCCTTCAAAATAGTTTAACCACTGGAAGGAAAATCCTAAGAAGAGATGGATGACCATGAGCTCATTTCAAATGGGATTCAAAATTTTGATGGAAGAAATTATGGATACTGGAGTGATAGAGTGAAAACTTACCTAACATATTTGGGAGTAGACATTTGGTACTCAGTTGTAAATGGCTATGTAATCCCAAATAATGCTCCAACCGATCCAAATGAAAAGAAGCTTATGAGTTGTAATTCAAAAGCCAGACATGTTATTCTAGCAACATTGGCACCAACCATTTCTAGCAAAGTGATGGGATGCGACACTGCTAAAGAGGTATGGGAGAAACTCAAGAATATCTACGAAGGTGATCCAAAAGTTAAGCAGGTCAAGCTTCAATAACATAGAGAAGAATTTGAAAATTTGAAAATGAATGAAAAAAAATATATTGAAACCTATCTTCTTAGAGTTGATGAAGTTGTTAATGCTATCAGAAGATTAGGTGAAGATCTCGATGAATCGTTGGTTGTACAAAAAGTGTTGAGATCACTTCTCTTGAAGTATGATGCTAAGGTCTTCACCATTGAAGAAACTAGGGACTTGACTAAAATGACAATGGATGCATTACATGGGACTCTTAAGACATATGAAATGAGAACAGGTATAGAAAGTGACCAGACAAACATTGAAGCAACCTTTAAAGCCATAAAGAAGACAAAAGACAAGGATAACGACCTTGATGAAGAAATAG
>JASDQU011402106.1:31657-48935 GCA_032191745.1 Picea mariana
AAAGGTAGAATGGTGGGGGGGGTCTGGAAAAACTTGTCAGTCATAGATCTGGGCATCGAAATCTCATCCGTTCATATGTGTGCTGTTTTTAATCTGTGAGCGTAAAAATCATGTTTTCTCTGAAACTTAGGATATGTGCATCATATGGGTTTTCCCAAAAATTTCCCTGTTTTCATCACCATGGGGTTAGATATCAAACCTTTAAACCTCAAAGATATGTTTCAACTTCGATCATCATGCCTGTTTTATTGGGATAAAGCAAACTACCGTATGTTCTAACCTAATTACCTATGACAATTAGCCCAGATTAAACTGTTGGACTAAGAAATTACTCTATCCTGGGGTTATTTGACCAAGATTAGGCAGTTTGGTCAAATTTATTCACTAGCTAACCTAAATTGCTTGGCTAAGATTAAACAGTTTAGCCAAGATTATTCCCTACTCCTATCAACATCAATTTAAAAGGACTTGGCCATGATTGAACTGTATGAACCTAGTCATTGTTGTTGCATGGGACTTTATCCAAATTCTTTTATGCCCTCTTTTCTTTTTTTTCTTTCTTTTCTTTTCTTTTTCTTTTTCTCAAATTATTTGCAAAATGGAAAATCATTTGAAAAACAAGATACTAGAGTGATAACATTTCAGTCACCAGTTGATCCTATAAATTATAGGGTTATAACACCAGGTCCAATTTTTTGCGTCTTTTGTTTGAGATTTTGCTCGATTTTGACAGCATATCAGTAGGCCGTATCCAAGGATGACATGTCCAAAAGCTCCATTTTGGCCTGGATGTGTCTATGAAGATTGCCACAATACCTGAGCACCAGATGTCACTCAAAATATTTGATACCCATCTTGGTGCACAAGGTATTGAAGATATTTGTGAATTTGGGCACTGCTTGATCTCTTTCCTGCGACAATGTGGTCCATTTTGTGTACTGGCCGTCATAGCTTCCAACAGGTTAGTATTGTTCCTTAATAGCATCCCTGAAGGACTCATAGGTGACTGTGATTGTAAATAATGAGGGTTCCTTTGTTTCCTTATGCTCATAGAAATTTTCCCACCAATATTTGACACTGGGAATGACTTTAAGGAGCATGAAAGTAATATTTTATCTATTCAAGAAGTTATGGACAGAGAAATAACCTTCTAGAAGATTCAACCATTTGTATATAGCATCAACATCTATCTGACCTTCAAATATAGGAATATCGAAGTTGATTTGTACCTTGAAGTTGGTAGCGCCTCTGTTTGAGGAAGATGTGTCGCATGTTGGTAGTCGCTAAAGGATTTGCGCAAAAATATCCATCATCTCGTTCCTCTATTGCATGAAGGCTTCCACGAGAAAATTTTTGAAGGGATCTCATGTCCCATCGTCTTTATTTTCACCTGCCATGAGAGGTCACTTGGGCGTGCAAGAGATTTTGTCCTCAAGAAAAACAAGCTCGAGACCCAATTCTTTGTACCCTGACCATGTTAGGGACATACATTAAAAACAACAAGGAGAAGACCTCTCTGATACCACTGATCCATATTTTATGAGTAGAATGAAATGAATATAGATTATTATCAAAATATTCTTAACAAAAAATAAAAGATATACAGAAAAACTAGTTTCTATTCAATAAGGAATTAAGCTGAAACTGTAAAATGCAACAGAAAACAAGCTTGCTAGATTGGTGGCATCTTATCTCTGAGAAGATATGTGATGGTTGCACTCATTCAAAAGAATATGATTACAATGAGGCTTTGAAGGCCTTTTTACAATAATCAGGAATGTCAAAAAGCCTAGACATCCAAAAACCTAACCCTAGGAGATGAAGCACTAAAAGTCATGTGGGCCCCTAGGAGTTAGTACATCAATTTCCTGGGGTCGTAACTTTTGCATACAATATTCATTTTAAGCACATGATATCCCATTGGAAAGTTCTATCCGAGGAATACAGATGTTGTTGTCAAACTCTACCACAATCTATAGTTTGATTGTGGCAAGCCCTAAAAACGTTCTTTAGGGCCTCAAAACAACCCCAGAAGTCAAGGACCCGAAAACTAACAAACAAATGCCAAACTGGAAAACTGCCAAAATGATCCAGTTGGAATAGGTGGGATGCTACCAACATCCATGTGGATCAGGAACCAACCGAAAGGATGCTACAAACCCCTTTCATTTACTTATCCTACCACCCTGAAATATAAATGTAGACCAAACTGTCACTACTTTAATCATTGTAGCTGTCACTGCCATTATCACATCAACCTCTAAATTGTCAACCTATCATTGTATCCAACCTTTCACTTTCACTGTCATTGTCACCGATATACAATCATCAACCATATACACTCACATGGATACAAGAACCATCACCAAACCATGTACATCAACCATGTACATCACTCATCAACCATGCACATCAACATGTACCATACCATCTACATAAACCTATATCAACCATGCACCAACACCCCTACCAAACCATGCATCAATCATGTATTAAAACCTAAACCAGACTGTGCATCAACAATGCACCAACACCTATGCTAAACCGTGCATCAACCATGCATGAAAACCTATACCATACCATATATAAACCATGTACCATATATGCATCAAACCTGTACCATAACATCAACCATGTACCAACATGTACCATGAGATGTTTCTCAACCATATACCATATCACTCATGATATGTCTTAATCATCTCATACACCATGTACCATAAGATATCAACAATTTCCTCAACAAAGTACCAAAGGATGTGCCAAGATCACCAACATATGCCTCTAACCATGCACCATATCATCAACCATATACCTCAAACAACATGCCAATGATCCATAAACCATGTACCTCAATCATGTGACATACCATTCATGATATGACTTGAACAATCAACATAACCATGCGCCAATATATCCAATATGTGCACCAACTATGAACCTCGACAAATATACCTAAACCAATAGGTACCATACATCCAATATGTGCCTTAAGGCATATACCAAAACTAATGAGGACATGCCTCAAGAATGTTCCTCAATATCACCAAGATGCAACCTCATAACACATAGAATAACATATCTTTACATATTTAACTAAATGATGCCTTTGATCCCAATACATAGACTTGTAGATTTATCTCAATCCTTAGCAACCTGGAACTAGCATCACTTATCAACCTTTCACAAGCCTGTTCACAAATCTTCGACTTGTTTCTCTACTGTCCACAGATATCCACACTTTCCTCCACTACAGATTGCATACATCCACACCCTCTTGATATGTAATCTGTTGATACCTCAGAAACTAGGGTTTCTCACAATTGATGCAAGTCATATACTTTCACCTTCAACCTTCCTTTGCAACCTAAGACTTGCTACATCAGACTTGACCTCAAATTTTCCAATAAAAAGATAAACCATATCACTTATTCACTTAAATATATTCAATAGAATGTGTGTGTGAATGTACTTATGAGAGATTCCTTGAGGTTTATTTATACTTTTTCTAAGTAACATATTTCCTTAATTTACGAGTTTCTTGTTACAACCACTTAACCCTTTGACTAAGACTTATAATTGTTTAGGGGTTTCTTACCCAGTCTTCGGTGATTCCAACTTCATGAGACCATAACTCCTCAACTTTGAGGAACCACGTGGCATGCCACCTATCAACAAAAATGGCATGACGAGGAATATCCATCCATGAGTGTGTTACATTCATTTACATTGTCCTTCATGACCTTTTTCCTTGATCAACTTTGGGTTCCATAACCACACCTTCTGGGATTTGTGTAGACTTCATAAAATGCACCCATCACATCTGTTGACATCAACCACTCTTGTTGACATAAATGAAAAATAAATCACCATCAATATTGATCACAACTTTGGGGTATCTCAAACACTCCAAGGGTTGAAATCAATGACAACCAACTATCAAAATCAATTTTCCAACAATCTCCCCTTTTGGCATTGATGGAAACACCAACCTTGGTGGAAACACTTATACTCCAATACTCAATCTACCACTATGACTATCACTCCTCATCATTTGTTTTCTCTATGTTTCTCTCCCCCTTTGACACCAGTGGAAAAGGGTGTCTCTCCTTGGGGTTTCTCCCCCTATCTTGGTGCTTTTTTTCTTTCTCTTCACATGTTTCTCTCCTCATGTTTCTTTCCAAGTTCCTCTTATCTTTGATATCAATAACAAAGAGTGACTCCCATAAAAGTATACCTTCTCTAAATAATCCATCTCTGAATTCATGCGCTTGACTCTTAGTCTTATGATATTTCTCTTTCTCTCGCTTTGACATCATGGGAAAAAGGATAACTCCCCCTATCGGTATGTCTCCCCATGTCTACATGATTCTTATCTTTCCTTTCCTAATCTCTTTCTCTGATGATTTATCTCCCCTTGAATTCTCTGCAATATGTAGTGTAGATCAATTTAGGGCTACCTGTATATGTTTCCTTTCCTCTCTTTCAGGGTTGCTTGTCCACTGATGATTCCTCTTGTAATTCATTGACATATATAAAAATAATTCATTATGTGATTTATTCATTTACTTTTCATGTTCACTTGACCATAATGTTCAATTATTTCCTTCTAATGATATGAATTTCATTGAAGGTTTCTCTTTCCTTGTTCTACTAGGCCTTTCATTGCTTGTATTCTTGTGATCCAACGATTCCACTTGTCTATCGATTCCATTGATTCCAATTGTAAATATGCTTTGTCATATATCTGTCCAAACCTGTCAATAATCTCATCAATCGATCTATGTCTATATGTCATAGGTTGTCCATAAGTTTTCTACTCAACTGCCCACAATGTTGACCCATCTGTCACTATGCTATTATGAAGGCTTCTTTATTATAACTGATCATCACATATTCCTATTTATCATATTGAATCAAATATGTCCATTGATCTACAATAAATTCTTGAACCTATAATGAATATATCCCTTCCTGGAAAGTGTGTCAATGATATTCCTCTGAAATATCCAAGGGAACACTACTTCTCGATCGATGAACCTGTCATTTTGTACTTCCATTATTTGACTTCTCTGAATCTGGATCTGCAAACACTTCAAACTACTCGAAGGATGGTTCTTTGATATCTAGTATCTAATGCATAGACTCCCCCTGATCAACATTCATATTTACTGGGAGTCCCTAAGTTGTATGGCTCATAACAATGGAGGTATCCGCCCTAATGCAGAGTAATCTTCCTCTTCGTCTGTAGACTCATCATATCCTTGAACTCTAACTTCTTCCTTTTTTCTTGTGGATTCATTATGATCTTGCACAAAAATTCCTGAGAGTACAATTTCTTATGCATATTCTTTATTCACCTACACTTCTTTTCTTTCTCGCACTATTGCAAATTTTGTGATCTATGGGACCTAGTATTCATTCACTTATTCTTCTTGTTTTTCATTTCTTCTCCAAACCTTCCTGTATTTGACATCTTCCTTTTTTCCTATAGATTTTTCCTAATCTTGTACTATTTCCAATCCTAAGAGTATGATTTATGGGTTTCCTTCATTTATTTTTTCTTCCTTTACATGTTCTTGTTTTCTTTTCCAGACCTTCTTATATATGATATCACTGTTCTCTTTCATAGTAGTTTCCATCATGCTTGTACAATCACGAGCTATGTGTCCATAGTTATGGAATTTGTAACATTCAATATTATATGGAGTCACACATGCATTTCTTTCTTGACCATTTCTTCCATGAGCTTTGCAATATGAAACTTTATGTCCAAAGTTAGTAAAAATAAAACAATGATCGTAAAATAAATTTACATACCTAGGAGTGAATGATGTTCTTTCTGGTGTAGTCCTTCTGAATTCCTACCTTGGTTGTTCATGATCTTCTCTTCAGTTGTTTCCTTCAACATGATTGAAGCATATTTCTCTCTTGAATGTCAAAGTTCTTCTTGAATATGTATCTCTATTATAATCATTCTTCTTTAATTCTTGTTGACCATGATTCCTTACTTTGAGTAATTCTACATAACTCTTACCCTTTTCTTCATTCTTCATTTTTGGAAACCTAGAGTGCTTCGCTTCATCTTTATTTACAGATGATTTGGATGTGTCTCTCTCTTTAGCATTCTTTTTGAGCTTGATGAATTTAACTATCAATGTGAAAACTTCTTCTTCAAGCTTATCAACCTCTTCTTCTTCCTTCATCGTCTGAATCTTCATGATTTCTTTCGTTATCTTTTCTTCTTCAAGTTGGATCTTCAAGGAGATGATTTATTTTTCAAGACTTCTTTCTTGTTTACTTAATTATTCTTAAAGTTGGTTTAAATCCTCAGATATTTCCTTCAGATGATATTTCAAAATATTCTCTCTCTTCTTTGCTTCCTTTCTTTGTGCTACGATTTCTACTTCCAAACACTACTTCTCTTCCATATGAATTTTGTATGTTTCTTCAATCCTTATAGCTTCTTCTAGCTGATATTTTAGATTCATGATGACCTGTTGATATTTTTCAGAACCTTTTTGAGAATTCTTCTTGACTAATTGTTCCACACGAGACTTGTATTTCTTCCTTTATTTCATCAATTCATCTAAAGCACTCATTAAGTTTGCTTCAAGATCCACTATGCCTTATTCAAAATATTCATCTTTTGAATTTGTCTGACATGATGAGAATATTTCTTCTTCATTTTTTCTTTCATCTTCTTTGTTCTAATCAATTTTCTTGGCCTTCTGAAAGGATGACATTTCTTTGAATATATTTTTGTATATTTTCCCAAAGTTCTTTAGCTAATGAAAATTTTCCCACTCTCTTTTATTGAAATAGGTAATCCTTCCAAGATGAAATCCATTGTTATTTTGTTATTTATTTGCAATTCCTTATTGGTTGCAGTCTTCAGTTTCTTTGTAGCGATGTATCCTCTAACAACTGATTTCCAAACATCATACCCATGTGCTTGTAAAAAAAAAATCATTTTTATGCTCCACATTTTATATCTCCGGTTATTATGACCATCAAACTGTGGTACCCCAAATACAACATACTCCATGATCTTCCTTCCAGTGGTTAATTTTTTTTCTTGAAGGAACATGATCTAAAACAAATTGTTGGAATACTTAAAGGGGGGGATGAATCAGTATCAACACTTTTACCAATTTTAACCACAATATATAAACTTCAACTTTATCAGAAGTATATAATCAAAGTATCATCTATGATTTCATTAAATATATCATGAGAATATAAACATAAGCAACATCACATCAACAACATCACATCAAATACACAGTGCACTGGAGTTTACATGGAAACCCAAAAGGGAGAAAACTGTGAAATGATTTTTTATATATAAAATAATACATTCATTGGAAGCACCAACTTCCCAATTCTCCATCTACAAATTGAAGGAGGCTACAACCCCCTATTTACAGGCTCCAACCTGAAGGAATATCCATCTCCTTGTGTTCTCTGGCACCAACTGGAAGGAGGATACAACCCCATTTCATATCCCCATATTTTTTCCCTAAAATATAAGTATATACCAAACTATCACTACCACGATCATTGCCACTTTCACTACCATTTTCATTGTCACTACCACTATCAAATCAACTTGTAACTTGTCAACTTGTCACTATATCCAACCTATCATTGTCACCAACTTGTCATTGTCACCAACCAACCTATCACTATCATTGTCACTGTCACTTTCACTAATATACCATCATCATCCAGATCCACTTATATGCATACAACAACCATCACCAAACCATGTACATAACTCATCAACCATCTACATCAACCATGTACATCAACTTGTACCATACCATGTACATCAACCTATATCAACAATGCACCAACACATGTACCAAACTATGCATCAACCATGCACCAAAACCTATACCATACCATGTATCAAACATGTTGATCCAGGTGGATATTGGTGGCCAGCCACCTAATCCAACTAGCTTATTTTGTATGTTTCCATGTCAACACATCTTGTTGTACTTCCATGGTTGTTTTGGGGCCCTAAGCACTATTTTTTTGACTCGCCACAATCAAATTGTAGATAGAGTTAGATTTTGGAGTTAGAATGTGTAGTTCTCTTAAATATCTTTCCAACGGGATATTACATGCCTAAAATGGAGGTCGTATGAAAACGTTATGGCTCTAGGAAGTTGAGGTACCAAATTGCACCAACTTACCTATAAGGCCCACGTGACTTTTGGCATTTCACCTTCTAGGGTTAGGTTTTTGGATGTCTAGGGTTTTGAAATTCATGAGTAATACCAAAATTTTCTATGGAGCCTCATTTCAATCCATTATTCTCAAATGAATGTGCATAGCAGCCACATCTCTTCTCAGAAATAGATAACACCATTCAAGCAAGTTTCAGTTCTGCAGTTTTACAGTTTCAACCTATTTAATTATTTAATAAAAGATATTGTTCACTGGATATTTTTGTTATTCTCCATATCTTTGTGTTTTTTGTATTCAGTCTGTTAATCAGTTCGTTCCTCTCTTAAATGTGGATCAGTGGTATCAAAGTGATATTCTCTTCATTTATTTTTCTTCGTGCATGTCCCCGACAAGATCCGGGTACAAGAAGTTGGGACTCGAACCAATCGATCAATTACCATATCGGTCACACCAAGCCCGAAAACAACCCATGGGAAATGAAAATAAAGATGATGGAGAAGGAGATCCTATTAAAATGTTGCTCGAGGAAGCCCTCGTGTGACAAAGAAATGAAATTATGGAGAACTTCATGCAAATCCTTTGACAGTTTCCCACAGGAGAAGCATCTTCATCAAGTGGCCATGCAACCCCCTTCAAGGTACAGGTAAATTTTGATATTCCATTATTTGAAGGACTGATAGATGTGGATGTTGTAGTTAAATGGTTAAATTTGCTCGAAGGTTATTTTTTGGTCCACAATTTTTTTGATAGGGAAAAGATCACTTTTTCACCCCTCAAGGTCGTTCCCCATGTTAAAGACTGGTGGGATACTTACTCTGAGAAAAGGGTCATCGAGGAATCTACAATATTTGTGGTGGCCCCTACATGGGATTCCTTTTAGGATGCCATTAAAGAATAGTACTACCATGTTGGAAGCTACGAGGACTAGTACACTAGATGGACCACCCTACGTCAAGAAAGGGACCAGAAAGTACCAGATTTCACCAATATTTTTCATAGCCTATGCACCAAATTGGGTATCAAAGACTCTGAGTGTCATTTGGTGCTCAAATATCGCAGTTGTTTTCATAGATACATTTAGACAGAAATGGAGTTCCTAGACATCGCCTATTTGGGCATGACTTATAGATACGTTGTCAATATCGAGAAGAAATTTAAGCAGAAACGGTGAGATTTTGGATCTACAATCCCCTCACAGCCAAATAAGGGAAAAGGAAGCCCCAACCCACACAGAAAGGAACCAATTCAAGATGGTCACCCTCAGGAAAACTAGTCTAATATGCAGCACAAGAAGGGAAATGAGAAGACGAATAAGGATACAGGAAAATGGTGTGAGTACCATAAAAGTCCTTAGCACAACACAAAGAATGTCGCTCCAAGCAGTCCCTCGTGGCCGAGTTGAAGTATTCCGAGTTAGAGGTCGATTCTGATTCTGATTCAAATCCTAGAGGAGGGAAGCGAATTATCGATGTTGAACCTATTGCCACTTTCACTACCAACAAAGTCTGGTCGAGTGAATGAGAAGAAACAGAGGAAGGGAAATACCTCTTTCACTCGTAGATGTGGGTCAAGGGGGCTCTGATTCATTTCATTGTTGATAGTGGTAGTCAATAGAACTCGATTTCAGAAGAGGTTGTCAAGCATATGGACCTACCAATGACACTGCACTTGCAACCATACACCATCGGTTGGCTTTGCCAAGGAAGAGATCTCCATGTCATCCAACAGTGTCGTATTCCCTACGACATCAAGCCTTTCAAAGATGAAGTATTATGCGATATTTATCCCAGTGAAGTTTGTGATCTTCTTTTAGGACAACCATATTTGTGGAAGTGTCATTTTGTGTATGAGTCTATACCCCATAGTGTTATTATTACTTTGGGTAGATAATTGTACAAGATCCCAGAGGTAGTGTCGCCTACTATTATTTCTTTAATCTCTGCTAAGCAATGCAGTAAGGTCATTTCATAGACTAAGAAGTTATCCTTCTTTGTGATCCATGCTAACATTAAGGAGAAGGTCACCACCACATCTGTGGCCTCTACACAGTGCCTCTCTTCACAGTAGAATAAAGTGGACGGGATCGTGGAATAATACAGAGACATATTCTCCTCACCTATAGGGGTACGGACACATTCCCAAGTCAATCATCCAATTGATCTGACCGCCGGTGCACCTCTACCTAATGGAACAGTCTATCAGTGCTTGTTGATGGAGAATGATGAAATTAGGTGTCAGATTCAAGAGATTCTTCAAAAGGGGCACATCAGACCCAACTACTCCCCTTGCGGAAGCTCGATTGTACTGGTGCAAAAGAAGGACGGGACTTCACAACTCTACATTTACTACAAAGCCTTAAACAAAATCACATTCAAGAACCGCTACCCTATTCCTAGGATCAATGACCTTCTTTACCAACTCAAGGGAGAAAATTTCTTTAGCAATATTGACCTAAAGTCTAGTTACCACTAGGTTCCCATCGAACCAACTGATTTATGGAAGACAACGTTCAAGTCTAAGGAATGTTGCTAGGAATGGATAGGAATGCCCTTTGGCTTAAAAAATGCACCAGCCAATTTCATGAGGTTGATGGATGATGTATTGAGACCCTTAACCAACTCTTTTGTGGTGGTATATTTGGATGACATCCTCATCTTCATCAGAACGTGGGAAGAGAACATGCGAAATTTTCAGCAGGGTTTGAGCACTCTGCAATAGCATAAGATGTAAGCCAACTTTGAAAAATGATTTTTTGGCATGAACAAGGTCCAATACTTGGGCTATATTTTTTATGAGCATGGGGTACATGTTGATCCAGCTAATATCCAAGTCATCCATGATTGGCCAGCCCCAACACACTGACCGAGCTTCAGAGATTTCTGGAGCTAGCCAACTTCTACCGACGGTTCGTGTTGGGATTCTCCCATGTTGCATGGGCCCTCATCCTGGTGACCAAGGGTGGCAGTAGGGAAAATTTCATGTTGGGGAAGGAGCAACAACAAGCATTCGATGATCTAAATCATCGCTTGTGCTCAGCTTTGGTACTCTTCTTCAATGATCTGCAACAACCATTTGAGATTGATACTGATGCATTAGACTATGTTGTGGGCACAATTCTCACTTAGCATGGGCATCTAGTGACATACCATAGTGAGACACTCTCTGATACCATCCATAAATGTAATTTTTAAACATGTGAAGTAAAGCAATGCATACAGATTCTTAAGCAAAACATAATTTAATCAATGGCTCATACACAGAGTACACATAGATTTTATACCGGAAACCCTCAATCGGGAAAACCTTTCTTATATTCATATATCGAATTTCACCATTCACCATACAATATATACAATATTTTTAGGTATTCCATAGATACCAAAACCCTAATCCCTTAATCCGGGATTAATTTAGTAAACCGCTAAAAATAGCAAAAAAGGCCCAAAAATCGTTCGGTGTCGAACATTGCGCATAACCAAGGGGGGCATACCTACCCCCCCTAGGACCCCCCTAGAAAAGTGCCCGGTGCACACGACACAAAGAACACTACTAGAGGGATCGTCAAACATAGTTTTTGAATCTGACGCGCCCACACACACACATGCAAAGAATATAACACATACCCAACATTCTCCCACTTGTTGTTTTATTTGCATATAGGGGTCTAGGGGATTATATAGTCAATAATCTAGGGTAGAAATGCCCATTGTTACTCTACACCAGGAGAAATTTTCTGTGCTCACAGACTTTGTCAATAAATCTACAACATTCTTCAAAGTTTCAACCTTTTCCAACAACACCTTCTTTTCCTCAACCATGTCTCTCACAAAGTGATACTGAACATCAATATGCTTTGTCTTCAAATGATAAGCTGGGTTCTTTGCCAAGAATATTTTACTCTAACTGTCACAATCTAATCTCACTGCTTGTTGTACCAACCCAATACCTGAACACAATCTTTGTAACCATACTACTTCCTTGCTTGCATGAGTGGCTTCCATGTATTCAACTTCTGTAGTTGAGAGTGCCACTACAGCCTGTCTTTTTCTCATCCAACTAATTGCTCCTCCAAATAGGTTAAACACATACCCACTTGTAGATATTTTGTGATACATATCTCTAGCCCAATCTACATCAACAAATCCATGTATGTGCACCACTCTATCCAATCCTGGTCTTCCTTGGTAGCACAATTCATAAGTGGTAGTGCCACAAAGATACCTGAAGACCCTCTTTACTGCTATCCAATGCTCCTTCTCTGGTTTTGACATATACCTGCTCAAAACTCCCACTTCATGTGCAATGTCCAGTCTAGTACAGACCATTGCATACATCAAACTGCCAATTGCACTAGCATACGAAACATGGGACATGTCCTCTTCTTCTTCCTGTGTCTTGGGACACTGATTTGCAGATAACTTTACACCTATAGGAATAGGAACCTTGACCAGTTTACTCCCATGCATATTAAACCTCTGCAATACCGTCTCAACATATTTTCTCTGATTCAACTAGAGTTTCCTATTAGCACGATCTCTTTTAATCTCCATTTCCAGAAGGAAGTTAGCAGCACTGAGATCCTTCATGTCAAATTTGGAGGATAGCTATGATTTCACCTCCTTGATGACATCCATGTTATTTCCTACGAACAACATGTCATCAACATACAACACTACATAAATGAAGTGATTACCAACTTGCTTGGAATATACACAGTGATCAACCCTTCTTCTTACAAATCCCAATCCAAGGATGTATGTGTCAAACTTTTGGTACCACATCCTAGGTGATTACTTCAGACCATATAATGACTTATTTATCTTACAGACCAACTCTTTCTTTCCCTTCACCATAAAGCCTTATGGCTGCTTCATGTAGATTTCTTCTTCTAGATCCCCATGTAGGAATGTTGTCTTCACATCCATCTATTCCACTTCAAGATCAAAAGAAGAAACAATAGATAAAAGAAATATAATAGAAGTTAACTTAGCAACAGGAGAAAAAATCTCACCAAAGTCAATTCCATCTACCTGGGAATAACCTTTTGCTACTAACCGAGCTTTGTCTTTCTCCACTTTACATTGTGCATTAAACTTCTTCTTAAAAAACCATTTTCTACCAACAGATTTTCTTCCAGCTGGAAACTCAACTATATCCCATGCCTCATTCTTATCCAAGGCATCCATTTCTTCAACCATGGCCTTCTTCCAGAGTTTACTATCCTCTGAATTCACTGCTTCCTTGAAAGTTCTGGGATCATCATCAGTAATAGATAAAGAAAAATTGGAACAAAAATCAGGTTGACTATGCCTTTCTGGTTTCCTTTTATCTCTCACTGATCTCCTTAATACTGGGGTATGAGGTTCTTCTTCTGCTTTCTCTTCTTCAGATGATTCAGATTTTGCATCATCCAACTAAAGCTCTATTTTCTCAGGTTCGTCTTGCATTGGTAGGAATTCCTGTTTGGACACATCTTTTACCTCTCTGAAAAAAACATCTTGACTGTAAATAGTCTTCTTGGTTTTTGGGTTCGAAATCTTATAACCTTTCACACCATCTTTATAACCAATAAAAATACACTTTTCATCGTTTTTATCTAGCTTACTCCTATTTTCCTTTGGAACATGTACATAAGCATCACAACCAAACACTCTAAGATGTTGAAGAGATGTTTTTTTTCCATACCATACCTTGTGTAGAGTTTTATCATCCAATGTTGATGAAGTTGATCGATTGACCAGGTAACATGTTGTACCCACTGCCTTTTCCCAGAATTCTTATCTTAACCCGACACCGCTAAGCATGCTCCTTGCTTTTTCCATCAGTGTCTTGTTCATCCTTTCTGCAACTCCATTCTGCTGAGGAGTGTATGGAGTAGTCTTTTGCCTTTCTATGCCACACTTCTTACAGAATTCTTTGAATTCATTTCTGCATAATTCTCCACCATTATTTGTTCTCAATAACTTTATTTTCTTCTCTGTCTGATTTTCTACCAGAGCCTTAAACTCTTTAAATTTATCAAATACCTCCGATTTCTTTCTAAGAAAATAATGCCATGTGTTCCTTGAAAAATCATCTATGAATGAAACATAATACATAGATTTACGTAGAGATGGAATAGGAACAGGTCCAAACACATCACTTTGTATCAACTCTAAGATCCCCTTTGCTCTTGTAGCACTAGATGGGAATCTTACTCGATTTTGTTTACCATATATGCAATTTTCACAGAAATCAAAATCCAAAGTGAAATTAGACATACCTTTACCGTGTAGTGTTCGAAGGCCCTTTTCTCCAATATGCCCCAGTATTTGATGCCATGGCATGGTCTTATTTTATGGGATAGTATTGGTCTTGTCTCCTTCATTTCTTTGCTCAGGGACAAAATAACTGTGACACCCATTAGTATAAGTTCTTCCCAACAACTTTTACAGAGTTACACACTGAACTCCCCTCATCAACACCATTTCTCCTCGTACCATGTTGCAAGTGTTTTTTCAAAATATAGTATCCACTCTTGCATCATCCAACTTTCTTATAGATATTAGGCTCCTGGAAAGTTTTGGAATGTGCAGAACCCCAGGGAGAGTTCTAATCCTTCCATATTTTAGCAACAACTTAAACCTTCCACATCCCATGATTTTGGTTGTCGATTCATCTCCTAAGAATACATCACCAACATCATATTTTTCATATTCAAAGAACCACTCCCTATGAGGAGTCATATGGTATGATGTACCTGAGTCGATCAACCATACATCATGGCCTGCATGTGTACCTGTAGATTCCAGTAAACATCACCTCCTTCTTCAGTGGAGGTGTTCTCCTCTATGGAAGAGGTAATATCAGATCCCTTTGGTTTTTCAACCTTCTTAGACTTGTAATATTTCTTATAATTCCCTGTTTTACCACACTTCCATCATTTCCTCAAATATTTTCTTGGAGACTTAGATCCACCCGTAGATTTAGGTCTTCCCCCCGAAGGCTTACCARGATTCATGTCTTGGGTATGATCTCTTACAAATAAAACATCTGTGCTATGACTATCCATTCTTTTCCACCTCATCTCTTCATATAACAAGGATGAAACTACATCCTCATACTTCAATGTAGATTGAGTGGTACTACCTATTGCTACAACCAGATTATCCCAAGATTCTGGAAAAGAAAATAAAAAAGTAATATACTTATCTTCTTCTGCAATCGTAATATTAACAGAGACAAGTTGACTTACCAGAGTATTAAAGGCATTTAGATGTTTTGTCACAGAATCTCCATCTTCCATCCTAAGTTGATATAGCTTCTTTCAAAGAAACAACTTGTGTACCAGGAACTTTGATTGATACAAATTCCCCAACTTATCCCATAGCTACTTGGGTGTAGATTCTCCTGAGACATTCAACAACACCGAATCTTCCAGGCAGAGTGGAATAATACTCCTTATTCTTTTGTCCAACTTCTACCAATCTTCCTTCGACATACTAGTAGGTGGTGTACTGGTAGTTTGTGTACTAGTAGGTTGTGTACCAATAGCCTGTGTGCTAGTAGACAATGTACCAGTAGGTTGTGTACCAGGATCCACAGTGATCCATTGTTCTTTGTCTACAAGAAGTTCCTCCATATTTATCTTCCATAGCTTAAAGTTCTTACCATTAAAATTCTCTATCTCGATTCTAGAAGTGCCTGCCATTCCTATTTCTACACTCAAATCACCACTGCAAAATCTCCCACTAAACCCATGTTTGTCACAGACCCAAGATAAACTTGATCTATCAATATCAAGCCAAACCCTCAACAACAAAGGTGTCCCTCTGAATCCAAAAATGAGCTCTGATACCACATGTAAGTTTTAAACCTATGAACTAAAGCAATGCATATATATTATTAAGAAAAACAAAATTTAATCAATGGCTCATACACAAAGTACACAGAGATTTTATACCGTAAACCCTCAACTAGGAAAACCTTTCTTATATTCATATATTGAATTTCACCATTCACCATACAATATATAAAATGTTTTTAGGTATTCCATAGATACCAAAACCCTAATCCCTTAATCTGGGATTAATTTAGTAAACCTCTAAAAATAGCCAAATCCGCTAAAAATAGCAAAAACCGTCCAAAAGAAAATTTCGAGGCACTGCCCCAGGCTACCGCTCGGTGCCGAATGTTGCGTGTAACTAGGGGGGGCATACCTGCCCCCCATGGGAGCCCCCTAGGAAAGCGCTCAATGTACACAACACAAAGAGCACTACTAGAGGGATCGTCGGACGTAGTTTTCGAATCTGACGCGCCCACACACACACATGCAAAGAATATAACACATACCCAATAGGAAATACCCCACCTATGACAAGGAAATGTATTCCATTGTACAAGTTTGTCTTCAATGGAAACATTACATTTTGGGGAAAGAGATGATCATACACATTAATCACAAGCCTTTTCAGTTCATACAGACACATGGAAAATTGCAGAACGATCACCATCAAAAGTGGTCCACCTACATGCAGAAGTTTCATCTCAACATCAAGTATAAGACAAGTATATTCAATCATGTCTTTGAATGCCTCAATCACCCCCCTGTGGCTTCACTCACCACTGTGCTCCATTCCTATGGACATGAAGCTTCCGAGTGGCCCCAACTTTATTAGCAAGATCTGGACTTCACCACCACATATCAACTCTTGGGTACGTGTGCAACTATCACTGATTTTCACATTCAAAATGGACTCTTATGCCACCTGGGCCATCTCTGTGTTCCTACAAGAAAGTGTGAAAATATGATTTTGGAATCCCACTAAATTCACGTGGTAGGACATTTTGGCATAGAGAAAACTATGGCCGTTCTTCATAAACATTTTTATTGTCCAAAACTTTGACAGGACATCAGCAAGTATATCAGATCTTTCACTTCTTGTTCCATTTCCAAGCCAGCCATCAAGAAGGAAGGCTTATATACCCCTCTTCCGATTCTTGAGAATCCTTGGGAATCCATCTCAATGGATTACATGTCTAGCTTGTCATCCACCAAGCAGGGAAATGATTGTGTGTTTGTGATCATTGATCATTTTTC
>JASDQU011402106.1:61197-71942 GCA_032191745.1 Picea mariana
AGTTCATCATTCATTGCTTTAACCCAGTGATCATCTTTGCTGGCTTCATTGAAATTCTTGGGTTCCAGCATGGATATGAAAGATGTATGAGATTGTTCGGTGGTTTTGATTAGCTTTCTCCTGGTTTGTACACCTTTGCCTTTTTCTCCAATTATCTGACTTGTAGGGTGATTCTTTTGAATGATTCTGGAGGAGGAATTTGAAGTTGACTGCTGATTTGAGTCTGTCTGAGTGTCTGAGTCTTCATCTGATTCAGAATCTTCATTTTCTGATTCTTGGACCTATTCATCTTCAGCTTTAGCTGTGTCTTCTGTAGAAGACTCATTACTGTACATGTCTCTTGCTGGGATTCCTTCATCAATTTTTACATCAATACAGTCAACCATTTCATGCAACCTCTTATTATAACATCTATATCCTTTACTGTTTGTAGCATACCCTAAGAAGATACCTTCATCAGCCTTGTCATCATATTTTCCGAGGTTCTCATCATTATTCTTTATGTAGCATTTACTCCCAAAGACTCTGAAGTTTTTGATTGAGGCAAGTCTTCCAAACCATAATTCATAAGGTTTCTTGTCACTTTGTGGTCTGAGGTGGGCTTTGTTAAGCACATGGACTGTTGTGTGTATTTCTTCTACCCAATAGGTTTGACCAATGTTCTTCTCATTCATCATTGACCTGGCCATTTCCTGCACTGTTATGTTTTGCCTCTCAACAACTCCATTTTGTCGTGGAGTTCTTGGGATTGTGTATTCTCTCTTGATCCCATGTTCATCACAGAATTCCTTGAAGTCTCTTGACATAAAATCTCCTCCCCGATCTGATCTTACTGCCTTTAACCTCTTACTTGTTTGAGTCTTTGTTAAAGCCTTAAATATTTTAAACTTCTCAAATGCTTCAGCTTTTTCTTTGAGAAAGGAAACCCAAGTAAGTCTGGAGTAATCATCGATAATCAGCATGAAGTAGTTTTCTTTTCTCGTGCCTTCCTATATTGATGGTAAACATAAATCCATATGAACTAGTTGGAGTGGTTTCTCTGTTGAAGTAAAGCTCTTGGAATTAAACTGTGTCCTGTTTTGCTTCCCTACTTGACAGGGTTTACACATTGAATTTTGGGGATTTGATATTCTCGGAAGATATTCTACTACCTCGAGGTTTTTGAGTTTGATTAAGTGGTCAAAGTTTAGATGTCCAAGTCTCCTATGCCATAACCAAATTTCATCATGTTTTCTTAGATGACATTCTTCTCTATTTTCTTTTAGCACATATACATTATTTTCTATCCTTATGCCTTTGGCCACCACTTGTCCTTAGTTTACAGACTTTATCTTGTAGTCCTTGGACGTGAAAAACACTTCGCATCCTCTGTCACACATTTGACTTAAACTGAGCAGATTATGTTTCAGCCCATCCACAAGTAGAACATCTTGGGATTTTCCTTTTCCATTACTTAAGCTCACTATCCCTTTGCCCTTTATTTTCCCTGGAGTATCATTTCCAAAGGTTACGTTTCCTGATTTTCTTTCACTTAGAGATAGAAACTTGCCTTTGTCTCCCGTCATGTGTTTGGAGCATCCACTATCTATATACCAAGGGTTCATTTTTCTTTGAGCGGACAACACTAATCCACACTTGTCACTTTCCTTCTTCTTCCAAAACCTGACATTTTCAGCAGGAGATTTCGAATCTGGTTCATATTCCCTTAAATGGTAGTCAATAGATTTGTGTCCATAGTTATGACAGATGTAGCATTCAATCTCCTTGTTCAACGGGTCAAACTTATTGGTGCAGCATTGTCTACTCATTGACTGTTGATTATTTCTTAACCTCTTTAGTTGCATGTCCCTAGACTTAATTTGGCAATTGGCAATCAGTGAAGGTTTGTTACTTGGCTGCATCATTCTTTGTTGTGGCAAGTATTTATTCCTTTGAAATCTTAATTGCTCATGTCTAAGTCTTAAGGAGCAATTTACAGCTTTGTGACCAAAGTTAGCACAGTAGAAACAATATCCATAGAAAAATTCTTTGTACCTGGAAAATGGTTGTCTTATTTGAGAAAATCGATTTCTTCCAGGCTGATGACGTTGTTTAGTAGTGAGCACATTACTTATTTGTTCTACATATTCAGATTTGGCATCTTTTACCTTACTCGACCTAGGCAGCTGATTGTCTTCCTTTGTTTCTGCATGTTTGTTATTGTCATTGGTTGTACTTTTGACAAACTTGATGGGTTCTTCATTTCTTGGCTTACCACTGCTTGATCCCTCTTCATAACCCAAGCCAGTTTTCATCTTTGGATTCCTTTGCTGATTTAGAATGGTGGTCAATCCTTCTGAGGCTTTGATACTTGACAGATTCTGATTATACAAGGATTGAAACTTCTCCATTTCTTTCCTCGTATTCACTACTTCTTGTTCTAATGCTTCACATCTTGCATTCTTTTCTGATGGCTACTGTTTTAGAATCTCTTTGATTTTCTTTCCCTCTTCCAATTCTACTTTTAGTAAGACAAGGTCTTCATCAGGTTCTTTACTGTCTTTCTCGAACTGTATCAATAATTGTCTTTGCTTTTTGTTCTTGATTCTTAGTCTGTCAATCTCTTCCAGTGCACTAATCAATTCTCCTTCCATGTCAACCACAGCTTCTTCTTCATCACTCCTTGTGCTTTTATTATCATAATCCTCTTTGGCCATAAGTATGAATTCATTTAGTTTATCTTCAATAGAGGAGTCATTTTCTTCATCATCTGAAGGATCATCATCATTGTTTACGCACATAATTTTCTTCTTAAAGTTTTTCTCTTTAAAGAATTTTTTGTGTTTGTACTTCTCCTCATCATCACATGTCTGATCCTTTCCTTTGTGGGGACATTTAGTTGAAAAATGACCTATCCTACCACAGTTGAAACATTTGAAAGGCAGTTTACCTTTGTATTTTCCAGATCCCTTCTTCAGTCTCTTCACAAATTTTGCTTCAATTTCATCGGGCTCAGAATCCTCATTCTTGTCTGCTTTAAATGATGATTCTATGGAGGTAGGTTTATCTTTAACTATTCTCATTTCATTTGCAGTCAATGCTCCTAGCATTTGATCAAATTCCAAGGTTTNATGACCTATCCTACCACAGTTGAAACATTTGAAAGGCAGTTTACCTTTGTATTTTCCAGATCCCTTCTTCAGTCTCTTCACAAATTTTGCTTCAATTTCATCGGGCTCAGAATCCTCATTCTTGTCTTCTTTAAATGATGCTTCTATGGAGGTAGGTTTATCTTTAACTATTCTCATTTCATTTGCAGTCAATTCTCCTAGCAGTTGATCAAATTCCAAGGTTTTTAGATCATTAAGTTCTTCTATAGTGGAGACCTTCGGGTTGAACCTATCTGGGAGAGTTCTCAAGATTTTCGGAACTAAAGAAGGTTCATCAATTGTTTCACCAAGTGCCTTCATTGCATTTACCATTTCTTCTACTCTCAGAAAGTATTTTCCAACAGTTTCATCTTCCTTCATCTTCAGCTATTCAAACTGTATTTTGTAGGTTTGAAGCTTTGCATCCTTTACCTTCTCATTACCCTCATAGTTGCTAATGAGTTTGTCCCACATTTCTTTGGCAGTTCCTAGGTGCATAACTTTTACGAATTCTGCTTTTGCAAGCCCACTCAAGATAACATTCATAGCCTTAGCATTGAAGCTAAATTCTAGTTTGTCATCCTTATTAGCTAGCACAACTGGCTTTACATAACCAGTATCTACCCAATCCTAGACATCTACACCTAACGACATTATGTAGGTTCTCATTCTAACTTTTCAAAAGGCAAAGTTTGTTCCATTGAACAGAGGGGCCTTATTGGTTGAATTTCCTTCATGGCTTGACATGTTTAAGCTCTAGGATCTACCCTTAGATACAAGGGGCTAGCTCTGATACCAATTGTTGGACAACTGAGAGGGGTGGGTGAATCAGTTGTTACCATGCTTAAACAATTATGCTTCTTTTAAAATCTTTACAAGGCACTCAATGATGATCACAATAATGCAGGGAGATAAACAATGGCACATTCAGCATCAGTCACATATATGAGAAACATAGAGACAGATATTTTCCAAGGAAACCCATACAGGGTTAAAACCTCTTTTTCTTTATATGATAAGTATTATCTACATTCTTTACATTATCATACATATGAGCACCAAATCATTGTGAGACTACAACCTCTATTTTTGCAAGATGCAACTTGCTGAGAGCACCAACTCTCTGTTTTCTCTAGCACCCACTAGAAGGAAGCACCAACTCCCTGGTTTCTCTAGCACCAACTAGAAGGAAGCTACAACTCCTTGGTTTCTCTAGCACCAACTAGAAGGAAGCTACAACTCCCTGTGTTCAAGCACCCACATGAACCTCTAAGGACAACAGTCCTCCCTAGCACCTCCCTACCACTCTATCTTATAAATCTTTGCTACTGAAAATCATTACAGTGATATAATGTTCAACAATGGTTTACCAGACTCATCATTGTTCTGCTGCATTTCGTTGCTCTGTCTGCCTCATTACCTTCCTGCACACATGGCTTGTGCTATCTGTTCTTCTTCCTTTTATTCTCTGTGCACCATGTCCATTCATTGCACAGTTCCTCTTCTGTTCAATTCAGCTGCTGCACTCCCCTCCTTCTTCACGCATGAATCACCTTCAACAACGAAAATCACAGCTACAACAACAACCGCAACTCTTCTCTGTATGGTGTACTTATAGATTCTGTGCTACTTGTGCATGCAATGCGTGCAATCCCTCTGCCTGCTCACACCGCGTTCATCTCCTCCACATGTCGGGTGCTCTGTCTGATCATCATGGTAACCCTTTAGCTTCTCTGCTGGTTTTCCCACGCGTTTAGCATCACCGGATGTCATGCTGAGATTCCTCAGCCTCTCTGGCAGTCGAGACTCTTTGTCTTCTCTATCTTAGACGAGCTTATCCTTTCTATTTTCAGCTACAGACTTCAATCCCCTTCCATCTGTCAATCGCCTGTATCAATAATCCTCAATCCACTGGAATATGCCTTGAGACTCTTCATCTTCTTTGGCGATCACACTCAGTCCTCTTTGAGTCCTCTGGCAGAGATCATCATTTGTTTTAGTTGTTATATTGAGAAATGCAAAAGTAGCCCTTCGATCTTGTTCAACTTCACCTGAATCGTTGGATTAAGAATAAAGAATCTTGTGCCTGTTTCTCCATTTCATAATTCGGCATTTAGGGATCCCTGTGGTGAAGCTTAGCACCTCTAGCTTCTTCCTCCATCTTCCATCGATGTGCCCAATGGTTGTGACCATGTGCTTATGCATAAATCACTTTCACGATTTCGCATTTTGTGAATCTGAAGATGAGGCATCTCGACTCTCCAAGTCATGATCCCCGAAACCCCAAAATGGAGCTTATATAACCTGACTCCTTCCCTTCTCGTGACCACTGTGGTGACCATAGGCTGTGCCAAAAGGTGCTTCATATATCACGAGTTTCCACACCATGCTCCGTTGACTCCAAGTCAGCAAAATTCCAATCGCTTGCCACTTGTTCTATGATTCGACGGTTTAGATATGATCTTGATTCAGTAGCTTAGATCATATCGTGATTTTTCATATCACAATTTCGACGTTCTTGTGGTTATGTTTCTTGTCTCTCCAATTCGCAATTCATGAAACTCCCAAATGGAGTTGGATCAATGGTCCAGATCACACCTTGATCTAACGGCTACGATTAAATTGCTATTTTGCATATCGTTGTTCCTAATATGGAGGTTCTCGGTCACTCCAAGTCACGATAGGAGAAGCTCCGAGATGGAGCTCAGATCAACGGTCCACGTTCTTGGTGATCCAATGGTCCTGATCTTTTCACGATCTTGCACCTCACTGTTCCTTAGATGAAGATTCTCATCACTCCAAGTCGCAATAGGCGAGACTCCGAGATGGAGCTTAGATCAACGGTCCTCATTCTTAGTGATCTGAAGATCCTGATCTTTTCGTGATCTTGCATCTCGCTGATCCTTAGATGGATATTCTTTTCACTCCAAGTCACGATAGGTGAGACTTCGAAATGGAGTCTTTGACTAGCTCTGATCTTTCGCCACGCGTCCTCTTGATCCATCGGTCCACAATTATCCTTTCTGATGTGGTCTGCCATATTCACCTCTTGGATCTGACGGCCCAGATCACACCTTGATCCAAAATCTAGGATCATTTCGCCATTTTTCATTTCTCCACTTCTGTGGTGGAGTGTTTCGACGCTTCAACTCCACTTCAGTGGTGAAGTGTTTTGAAACTTCAACTCTTGGTATCCGAAATTCTAAAATGAGGTTTACTCTTCCATTATCACTGTGCTACTAATCTTTTCCATCGTTGTTCTTGCCATCAATGACAAGCTTACTCCCAACTGTAAACCTTCCAACACTTTAACCTTTGAGGGAAAAATTTTGTATTTTCTCTTAACTCTCAATTCATGAAGAAATGGCAAGAAGAAATGGGAGGTAACCAATTCTTTATAAGACAACAGTTCAAATATATAACAATTTCAAGGGTCCTTCGGAGTTGACATCATAACAGTTGTGTAAGCTTGATTTTTATTGACTAACAATGCTTGCAGGAGTGTCACTGTGGAAAATATGATCCAACACCTTATTCTCTATTGAAACTATGAGATAACCCAAAACAAAGCTCAAAAGAATAAAATTGCAAAAGATTAAAAAGGCAGAAATAAAGTGACATCAAAGTAAAGGCAGTAGGAAAACATAAAACAAAAAACAAATAATGTGAGCAGAAAAAAAAAGAAAATCAGGAAACATAGCTAGATTACTAGAATACAGGGAATCCAAACAACGTAGAGATTTTCACATTGGTTCCAAATAATTCTTTAAGTGGGAACCGTTAGTGTTGTAGGAAAACAGTCGCTCCTACAAATCTTTTATAATGTAAGAATTCGTTCCTAGGACAAAAGTGATTTTGAAAGGACCCAACCATAATTTCTGAAATTTTGAATGCCTTCCTCTATCAGCATGAGCCAAATCCCATAACATAACTTTTCATTGACCTTAAACTTGACAGTTTTGACACTTTTGTTGAAATATTTCTTAACTATCTATTGTCTCCTTTTAATATTATCCAAAGAAAACATTCTTTGTTCTTCCAAAGCTAGCAATGCATTTAATCTTTGTGAAACATATGAAGAATTTAATTCTTCGGTCTACAACATTAACCTTAAGGAAGAAATTTCCAGCTCGACTAGAAGGAGGGCTTCTTGACCATAAGCCAACTAAATAGGGGTACAACCAGTACTAACTTTGGTGGTAGTTTGATCTACCCCGAGGGCATAAGTGAGGAGAGTGTGCCACTAGCGAGGTTTATCTTTGTTGGCCCTTGGTTATGGAAGCAAGAGAATATTAAGGAAGAAAAGGGAGAATGCGAACTTTGCGGAAGATAGAATCATTGTTACTGGGTCGAAGTGAGCAGAAGATCAGGAAAGATGATGCGAAGTAAGGAAAAACAATTCATTGGATGAGGAGATAGAGAATGAAAGATAAGAAAGAAAGAAGGATCGTGGACAACTCAACAAGCAAGAAAATCCATCATTGGATGCTTTGGAGCACCGCGTGAGAAGTAAGGAAAGACAGGCTAGTAGAGCCCTGAAAATACAGGTCAAGTTGACCTAGGATTTTACACACCTAGGGTTTTGTTATCTAGGGTTTTGGACACCTAGGTTTCGGCATAAGGATGTTAGTGAGCTATTGTAATGTATATATAAAGGTGTAAAGGACCTGGGTTGGGTTGGTACGATATTCTTGTTGATCTAGTTGTATTATTGGTGTGAGTGATTATTGTACTAAAAGAGAGAGAAGTGCTAAGTGTGAGAGCCTTTTGGTATTGTAAGATCTTTAACTAGGTGCGAAGGTCAAGTCCTGCAGCTAGGTGTGCAGGAAGGGGAGAGAAAGAGAGAATAATAAAGAAGATTCGATTGCTGAGAGCGCAGACAAGAATTGTATGCTTTACCTTAATAAATCACAAGCATGGTTTTGTGGACGTAGCCCTAGAGAGAGGGTGAACCACGTATATTTTGTGTTGTGTGTGACTGGTATTTTATCTCTGTCATTGATATAATATGACTACATTACTACTTTAGATCTGATAAGTAGATGTGCAGAATAGATCTAAGATGATAAGTGATATATGAATGTTGTGTTGCTCTTGTTTTAGATCCACTTGACATTTCCTTTGGTTGTAGACATCTCTGTCCTGCAACCCCCTCATAGCTACTTCGGGTGAGACTGCATCTGCTTCGCAGGTTTTGCTGAAAGGGCTAGTAGTTAGGGCTTGTTGGTTCGCTCTTGGAGATGAACCATGGGTCTTCCCCTATGCTAACAAATGGTTTTGTTGTTGAGACCAAAATCTTCTTGAGGGAATGTCAAGGTGGTTTCCATCAAAGACAAAGACTCAAAAGTGGATAGAGGATCAAGAAAAGGACTTCACTAAAGCTTAGAACAAGAACCCTAATCTTAGCTCAAAAGATTAATTGGAGAAATATATATTTACTAATATACATGAAATTTTATTTGGAGGAATCCATCAGGAGCTATATGAGTGGATAGCTAGATTAGCAGATACCCAATTTGAGATTCGATCTATACCTCCTATGGTTTGGACATCAGAGCTTATCAAGAAGGTCAAAAAAGTTGATAACATTGTATCACGAGTAGTAGATCACTGGTTCGATATCACCAATGGAGGGTACATCACAGAGTTCTCTATTGACGGAGTAGGGTCATACATCCAAGCCGAGAGATATTTCTTTAAGGGACCCAGAGGGAAATTTTTTCATTTTCTAAAGCTAAGAATCAAGATGTTATTGCATGAGAAGATCATCTTGAAGATACAATAGATTGGGAGGATCTAGAAAGGCTAAAGTTCAAGAATTTGGACAGTGACAATGACACAGAATCTAGACATACGTGTAGTGGGAGAGTGTTCCAAGAAGTTCACCTTGCAAAACTGTTTAAGAAGAACTACGGGGAGGAGGGTTTCTACAGTGGAGAATAGGTAGAACTGTCAGATGGAGAACACTCAGAACTCGCTAGGGGAAAGGAAGGAGAATCTGAAGAGATTCACTGAAGAGAACCTGAAACCTTAGAAACTACGCAGACCATTGAAGTAAGTACAATTACCCCTTATTTTGATTTAGTAATATTAATAAACTAGAGTAATCCCAATTGTGAGAGCGTCCAGAGCACTGTCAATAGTATTCCACCACATATTCAGTCAGGAACCCTAACAAGATATATGGCAGATGAGAAGAGGATTTCTATATTTAGGGGAGATGGATCTAATGATCCTGACCAACAATGGTTCCTATGTGAAGCCATATGGAATATTAAAAATGTCACCGACAAAGATGTCAAAAGAACCTAGTTTAGTACCACTCTAAGGGATCGTGCACTGAGTTGGTACATGAAGCTTGTCCAAGGAATTGCACAGCCTAAACCACTAAATCAAATCAAGAATTTTTTGATTGCAGAGTTCAAGAAACCCAAGTCAGAGTCACAATGTATCACAGAGCTAAAAGAGATCAAGCAGAAGGTGGCTAAACCTGTTTGGGAATTCGATTAGAGATTCAAAAACTTAATAGGTCAATTGACTTTTCAGATCCCGGATGAATAGAACAAAGAATGGTTCATTATTGCCCTCTTACCACACATAAGAGTTCCCCCGATGCAACAAAATATTGCTTAATATTTTGAGGTGTTGGAGATCATCATGAAGTTAGAATCATCCCCTATCAGAGAATCCATCTCAGGTATGAGCCAGATATTGAGTCAACTAACTAGTTTGTCTCTGCAGGTTAAAGATATGAAGAAAGAAAAGGGAAAAGACAAAAGAGAAGACATTTGGTGTGTCAGATGGAGATTAGAAGGCCATGATAAGGAACATTTCCCTCTATTCAACGAATACTTGGCTTCTAGAGCTCCGAGCCCTTTGAAGCAAGTCACTTTACCTTGCTGTGAGGTATGCAAAAACAGACATCGCCCTAGTGAGTACTACTACATGCAAAAGTACGTTTAAACACCTACAAATTTGTATTGTACATTCTATAGTCCATAGGAAATGATGATATGGATTCTAGGGATTACGATCTCATGCATGACAGGTCGAGAGACATATATAAGATTCAAGGCAAAGTACAACAAGAAGGAAACACTACGCAGTATAACTCTCCTAGGAGAGGAAACTTCAATCCTTGTGGTGGATTCAGAGGAAGAGGAAAAGGAGGAGGAATGGGTCGAGGCTGAGGACAGATCATCTATTATAACTATGCACAACTAGGACACCTTGCAAGGGATTGTCAGAACCCTTGTACTACTTGCAACTACTACAACTCATTTGACCATGTTATAGAAGATTGTCTTGTGTTGCTAGATAAGCTTAAGGAAAGACAGGGACCTCAACAGAACCCACAAGTGCAAATGATATATGTTGAGCCTCACGGAGAATACCCTAGATTCACTATTATAACAAGAGGAGGTGATGTCACAAAAGATGACAAAATGTCCCAATGGAAGACCACAGAAGATTGAGGAATCAGGAAAGCTACAAATAAGACACAAATGTTTGATTCAAAGAAAGAAAGACAAATGTTTGAGGAATCCAAAAAATAATTCATAGGGGACCAAGGCTCTTCATCAAATACAAGACCAGAAGTGAGAGAATATGGAATGC
>JASDQU011402107.1:4120-35376 GCA_032191745.1 Picea mariana
CGATTGTTGAAATTATTGAAACACCTAGTCACGTTATTTAGAGGAAGGCCATAAGTCATTATGGACCATGTTTTTTAATTTTCCACGCCCCTGTATGAGAGACTGAACATCCTATAAAAAAACTTATTACCTTAGGCTAAACTTATTCTCTTCTTCACTGAAATCACAAAATGGTTGCAGAATCTTGGGCAAAGGGGAATACGAATTCGGGTAGAGTTTATTTATTATGATTTTCCTCCTTTCAAATGGGACCCCTACCCCTTCTTTTATAGGCTAGAAGGAGCTAGGTATTTAGTCGAATGACTGGCCATGCATGGTCGAAAGGTTTAGTTAACTTATCCAAAACTTTGTGTTCCATCAACAACTTTCCATTTTTCGTGCTTTTGTAGGTACACGCGGGCTGTAGTGGGTCAGCTAGAGTGTACACGTGGTTTGTAGTGGAGCAGGGCACGTGGGCCTTTAAAAAGGGTGTTTTTAAGAAGACTTGTTCAGTACTGGCTTGGAAAAGAAGTCATATGAGATGGCCTGATGTCAAGTAAGTATGTCTGGTGCAAATTAGGGTTATAACAGATACCCCCTAATGTGTGAGGTCAAAAGAGCATCTAATGGCAGAAATACATTATCAATCTTTATCAATGTACCAAACCGGTGAGCCCAGGGACCAGAATTCAGGAGGTGCCATCTACAAAATAAAAATTGTCTCACCGAGACAGGCATACCCATGATCGGAATGAAATAAAATCATGGCTACCAATAAAATACAGTGTAGCCACGAGCAATACACAACAAATCTACATCTCAAAATCCAAAAGATATACATGTATAGTATCTATCTTCTAGAAGTTGATAAGGCCTGATGGCTAGAGATGATGTCTTCAGAGCCCGAGCATCAAATTCAAATTATTCAAAACTTGGGTAGGAGTGTAATATGAGTGTACGACTTCACTACCCAAAGGTCTTCGATGGCTCGTCGGTCATGGACTAAAGGATATTGATGATCAGACTGGAGGCTTCATTGATTTCGAACAAAGACTTGATTGGACTTTCGAGATGGTCGGGCATGAGGGCAAGAGACAAACTGTAGATGGGCCGACTCAGGCTTGGTAAAAAATTCCCTTTGACAATAGCACGACAAATGATGAGACTCATGCATCATGGAATTGACATAAGTTCATGATGTAGGAGGCAACGCAAACTCTCCATATGTTTGGAAGAATAACCAAACAGAGGAGGACAGAGCTCTATGTAGCGAGAACAGATTTCTAAGGTCATATTAAACCCCAGAGCTTGAAGAACAAATAGAAGGATGTGCTTTGTCCAAGGGCGACTCATTGTGCTACCAATAAAAAGATAATACTTTTTGCTTCCTCTTTTTGGGGTATATTTGATTTTTTTTGTCTTTTTCAATAATTTTGGAAAAAGAATAAAAGAATGCTACGTTACAAAGGAGGATTGAGTGTCAAAAACATACTAGTTCCAAGTGCATGGAACACAGGGATGCTCAGGGCAAAGGGACATATGCAGGAAAAAGACACTCGGGAAAAATCATCCCGGGGCCAAAGGTGTCAAGACGCAGAGGCAAAGTGCTACAAGGCTTGCGTATAAGGCATGCTTCAGATGGTTCAGTTGAGAGAAACAGGGATCCGACATTAGGCCAAAGACGCAGGTATGCAAACGCGGTTAACAAAACACACAATGGTAACGTCCTTCAATGTAACTTTAACGAGCCCAGAGAAGGTAAGCTCGACGGTTTTTCATATTTAGAGAGTCTGGAAAAATGTAAAAGGAGACTCCGCTGGGGTACCTTTTTTGAAGATAGTCTAGTTGGCTCAAAAAAGGGGTAGACTAGCATAGACCAGACATCTATTCAAAACCATTTTAATGAGTGTGATAAAGACAAGGTCACTTGGAAATTTTTTCATTTTTAAGGAGTCTGAAAGAAGATTAACTATGGACTCCATAAGGAATGTTCTTCTGGACCATTTTAGCGAGTGTGAAAGATTAAGGTCACTCGACGATCTTTTCAATTTTAGGGAGTTTAAAAAGAGCTTAACTATGGCCTCCGTGGGGGTTCCTTTTTCGTAAATTTAGTCCCTCGGGCCCGGAAAAGGGTTAAAATTATATCTAAGAGTAATCTTATAGAGAATTGAGGCTTCTAGAGTATACCTTTGTTTGTACAGTTGACCATCCGGACCGAAAAAAGGGTAAACTACTGTCGGACATGCGTGACTTCAAATTTCAGTTTAGCGAGCGTGAAGGTCAACAAGATCGCTCGGCAATATTTTCATGTTTAGAGGGTCTGAAAAGAGATTAAAAGAAGACCCGTTAACTTTTGGGAGTCCCAAGGGTGAGGTTAAGAGTGATACAGAATCATGCAAATGAGGTTCAAACTCGTAATCAGGAAAAACTAGTAAGGACTCATGGGTCTATAGTCTTTAATAACAACATGGACATCGAAATGCAACTAGGATCTACCTAGGGAATCCACGTTAAGGTAGGCTCTACCACTAAATTAAGACACTCCTAAAATGACAATGATGGTTCCGTGTCGCAACTCTGTGGGATCGATCCTATGGAAAACCAGAAAAGACCACAAGATGCAGGAAGCGGAGGTGGAATCCTATCTTAAATGCAACGAGTTGGAAAAAATGTCTTTTTACAAAAGGACCTTCAAAACGACCCAAAACTCCAAAAAGTTTCTAAATACCCAAAGAACACTTCTCATGACAATCCAAAGAAAACTCCCGAACCATACTAAATGATTTTCAATTTAGAAAAAATGACAAAAGGGTCCAAAAATTGACAAAAAGAGGCCAAAAAGACTATAAATAGAAGCTGGGAGCTCATTATCACCATTGCTAAATGAGAATTTGACTAAAAACCAAAACTACCCCTTTGTTAAAAGAGTTTATTCTAGGAGCTTCAGTGGACGAAACAACCATCTGCTTGGACCAAGTAAGTACTCACTACCCCCTCTTGCATTCTAATTCTTTCTTTATGCATTTAAGTTCATTTTTTGGGGGGGTGTCGACCTTTAAAAGGTCAGCCCTACATCCACGCGGGCTGATTTATGACAGCCCGAGTGTACACGCTACTGTTAGCACTACAGCCCACGTGGACCTTCCATTTAGTGTAAAAAAATATTAAAAACAAGAGTTAACCCTCCTAAACTTTGTCTATTTGCAGGATGTATGTTCACTGGAGGGAAAGAGAGCATGAGGATATTGATGGGTTGGTCGATGAGGACCCTGTTGTTCTTGCTGCACTGTTGCAGTGTGGTTTGTTAAAGTTTTTCCACTGTCCTTTCATGCGAGCACAACCTAGGATACTAAACGCCTTGGTGGATTATTGGCATCCCGAAGCAAAGGCCTTTATGCTAGAGGGGAAGTCGTTAGCTCCAACGACATAGGATATATACTTACTGACTGGCCTCTCGAGGAGAGGGGAATTAGTTAATTTTTGTACCTTTCCTTCCGGTCCTCATAACATATCAGAGTTGATTGGGCTCCATTATGAAGCTGATACTGGCAGAATGAGCTCGCAAGTGTCGATAAGAAAGATCTCTAACTTATTACTAAAAGTGATAACGTTGCTCATTGGGCGGATTACTGGGTCCGCATCTTTGCATCAGGCTTCTCATGCGGACATGAATTGTGCAGTTTAGTGCTTAAATGCACAAATATTTAACTGGAGCACCACCTTACTGGATTTTATGAAGAGGCAATTAACATAGTGCTTTCTTCTTTGAGAGAGTGCCCAGTTTCAGTCCTAGAGAGACTATATGAGGGCATGAGGCCTCTCTCCCTGCATTATGTAGATGGGTGGTGCTATTGCCATGACAGGGGGGAGGGAGGACCATTGAGGCTTTCGATGACAATTTCTTTGCTTGGTGGGGGCGACAGATCTGGTCATAGAGGACTACCCTTATGCCAGAATCGACTTCTCTAGAGATCCTGAGATATCGGTACCTCCCGGAGAGCGGCGAGGAGAGATGGGTAAGTTTGGTTCGTTGTTTTTTTTTCTTCTTAAAATATATGTAATTTTTATGTTGTTTTTTATATATATCATTTTTTTATACACCAGAGTATCTAACAAATCTGTGTCTGTTATGTGCAGATGTGGGGCTAGTGCGACTAGCAGACTATGCGAGGAACAAGCGATGTCCTCGACCATAGGTCACCCCACCTGCAGTCAGTGGACCAACAACAACAGGATTACCTACAGCCGGTGAGGCTGAGAGAGTTTTGAGATGAGTAGAGAGAAACTTTACCTCGCTTACTCGCACAGTCCCCATGGCAGAGATCGAGGATCTGCCACCGTCTATGCAGCCTCATGTAGTGGGGGCACCACGAATGTGGGTCCAACTTTTTCGGAGTTTGGCAAACGCCGTTGATCATTACAACAGGGCCAACAGGCCTTGTCCCTAGTTAGGCTGGAATTTTCACATTTCGAGGGCACTACTTGTATATTTTTGAGGGCATAAGCCCCATGACTTGTTACTGGACGTATTTTTGAGGCGCTTGTGCCCACGCATGTACTCTGATATTTTTTATATTATATCTGTATTTTCATGTCTTATGGATTATATTTTCTTTAAAAATGTATTTACATGTACATGTGTGTGTCTTTCTTATATGTGTGCGAGATGCCAATCTAAAATTTGATTAGCTAGAGCATCTGTGACTTGATTTAATCTCCTAGGAACATGAAAATATGTAATATAATCAAAGATTCATTCTAAGAGACATACCCTAAGGAACCATCGGTGTAAAGTAGGATCATGAACAAGGTAGACTCTATTTAACTGAGACACAACCAATTGAGCATCTAAATAGACCCAGAGGTGAGAGATGCCAAATGACAAAGCGTCACAAAGCAACTCAATAACTGTGTTGTATTTGGTGACATTGTTTGTGGTGTCGCCTAAACATATATGATCCAGGTGGATATCGGTGGAAACCCACCTTTTCCAGCTGGCTCAAAACAACTTTCTCACAATTTTGATAATTTACTATTTTTAGCATTTTTTCGGGTCCTGAACTTCCAGATCCGTTTTGAGGCCCTAAACAATGTTTTTTGGGGTATGTCGCGGTTGCAAAATTTCATCATGAAATTTTTTGCAACTGTTGTATTCCTCGGATAGATCTTTCCAATGGGCTATCATATTCCTAAAATAGAGATCGTATGCAAAATTTACGACCCCGGGAAGTTGATGTACCGACTTACCCAAACGGGGCCCACATGACTTTTGGCGTTTCATCTCCTAGGGTTAGGTTTTTGGATGTTTAGGGTTTTGAAACTTCTGTTTTTTGTAAAAAGGCCATGAGAGCCTCATTTTAATGATGTTCTTGAGAATGAGTGCAGATGTCACATCTCTTCTCAGAGATAAGTCGCCACCATTCCAGCAATCTTTTTTTTCGCTGCATTTTACAGTTTCATCTTATTTCCTTATTGAATAGAAAACCGGTTTTACTGTATCTTTGTTATTATGTGTTAAGAATCTGGTAATAATCTGTAGTCATTTTGTTCTTCTCATAAAATCCTTATCAATGGTATCAGAGTAGTCTGCTCCTTGTCGTCTTAATGCATGTCCCCAACGAGGTCAGGGTACAAAGAGTTAGGTCTCAAGCTTGTTTCTCTTGAGGTCAAAATCTCTCGCACACCCAAGCGACCTCTCATGGAAGGAGAAAACAAAGATGACGGGACATGAGATCCTTTCAAATTTTTGATTGAGGAAGCCCTCATGCAACAGAGGAACGAGATGATGGATAATTTCGTGCAAATCCTTCGGCTACTACCAACATGCGACACATCTTCTTCGAGCGAAGGCACCGCCCCCTTCAAGGTACAAATAAACTTTGATATTCCTATATTTGAAGGTCAGGTAGATGCAGATGTGTAGACAAGTGGTTGAATCTACTAGAAGGTTATTTTTCTATCCATAACTTTTCTAATAGAGAAAAGATTACTTTTGCGCTCCTCAAATCTGTTCCCCATGTCAAAGATTCATGGGAAACTTTTTACGAGAAAAAGTAAACAGAGGAACCCTCATTATTTATAGTCACGGCCACCTGGAAATCCTTCAGGGATGCTATTAAGGAACAATACTACCCTGTCAGAAGTTATGATGACTTGTATACCAAATGGACCACACTGCGGCAAGAAAGAGACCAAGCAGTGCCAGATTTCACAAATATCTTCCATACCTTGCGCACCAAGTTGAGTATCAAAGATTCAGAGTGACATCTAGTGCTCAAGTATCATGGTGCTTTGCATAGATACATCCAGACCGAAATGGAATTTTTGGACATCTCATCCTTGGGCGCGGCCTACCGATATGCCTTCAAAATCAAGTAGAAGCTCAAACAAAAGATGCGACAATTTGGGCTGGGGAACCCCTCACAACAAAATCCATAAAAGGGTGGCCCCAACCCACAGAAAAAAGGACAGAGAAAATATGGACAATATCAGGACATCCAGTCCATGCCGTAAGCAAAGAAGGACACTAGAAAGACAAAGAAAGATACTAGGAAGTGGTGCAACTTCCATAAGATCCCTTGGCATAACACTGCTGACTGCTGCTCAAAACAGACACTGGTGGCTGAAGTGAAAGCCTCTGAATCAGATGTAGGTTCTGACTTTGAGTCAGAACTAGAAAGGGGAAGACAGATCATTAACGTGGAACCCAGTGCCACCGTTGCTACCACTAAGCTCCAACATGGTGAACCAGACAAGCCAGAAGAAGGAGAGCACCTCTTCCATTCACATATGTGGGTAAAAGGCATCCCACTGCACTTCATCATTGATAGTGGTAGCTAGAATAACCTCATCTCAGCAGAGGTCATCGAGCAGCTATCCCTGCCGACAACGCCACACCCACAACCCTACACCATTGGATGGCTATGCCAAGGAAGCGATCTCCACATCAGGCAACAGTGTCGACTGGCGTACGACATCAAGCCCTTCAAAGACAAGGTATTGTGTGATGTTGCTCCTCTCGAAGTTTGTGATGTTCTTTTGGGCCAACCTTATTTATGGAAACATCATGTTGTATATGAGTCTAGGCCTCGTNTAGGAAGGTCATCTCTCAGAAGGGGAAGTTTGTCTTCTTTGTGATTCGCTCTCAGAATGAGAGAAAAATCACCGCCACATCCAGGGTCTCTGCGATCGACCTCTCGACATAGCAGAAGAAAGTAAATAAGGTCGTGGAAGAATACTCGGATATCTTCTCCTCACCTACCAGGGTACCTCTGCACTGCCAGATCAAGCACCCCATTGATCTGACCCCCAATGCACCATTTCCCAATGGGCCAGTCCATCATTGCTCTTTGTTAGAGAATGAGGAGAGAAAGCAATAGATCCAAGAATTTCTCCACAAGGGGCACATCCATCCCATCTCATCACCTTGCGGGAGCCCAATTGTGTTGGTATAGAAGAAAGATGGAACCTGGTGACTTTGAATTGATTATCGGGATCTGAATAAAATCACAGTCAGAAATCGGTACCCGATTCCCCGAATCGACGACCTCCTTGATCAACTCATGGGGACCAAATACTTCAGTAAGATTGATCTGAAGTCTCGCTATAACCAAGTCCCGATAGAATAGACTGATGTATGGAAGACCACCTTCAAGTCAAAGGAAGGCCTTTTTGAATGGTTGGTCATGCCCTTTGGTCTGACAAATGCTCCATCCACTTTCATGAGGATGATGGATGATATCCTCTAACCATTCACCAATACTTTTGTAGTGGTGTATCTGGATGACATTCTCATTTACATCAAGACTTGGGTCGAACACTTGCAGCATATTCAGCAGGTTCTGCACACCCTATGGTAGCACAAGCTATACGCCAACTTGGAAAAATTCTCCTTAGGCATGGACAGGGTCCATTACCTAGGCTACATCATTGATCAACATGGCGTACATGTGGATCCAGCCAAGATCCAAGTCATCCATGAATGGCCAGCCCCAACCACACTCACTGAGCTTTGGAGCTTTTTGGGCCTTGCCAATTTCTATCGCAGGTTTGTGTTGGGATTCTCCCATATTGCATGGGCCCTCAGCCAAATAACCAGGGGTGGTGGTAAGGAAAAATTTGCATGGGGATGGCCCCAACAACAAGCATTCAATGATTTCAAGTAGCACTTGTGCTCAGCCCCAGTAATTTCACTACCAGACCTGCAACAGCCCTTTGAGATTGAGACCAATGCTTCAGACTATGTTGTGGGTGTTGTTCTCATGCATCACGGCCACCCTGTGGCCTATCATAGTGTGAAACTATCAGATGTTGTCTGTAAGTACCCTACTTACGACAAATAAATGTACTCCATTGTGCAAGCCTGCAGCTAGTGGAGACATTACATTCTTGGGAGGGAGAGAGTCATCCACACTGATCATAAGCCACTGCAGTTCATGCAGACATAAGGAAATAGAAAAATGACCGCCATCAAAAGTGGTCCAGATACTTATAGAAATTCCACCTCAACATCAAGTATAAACCAGGAAGCACCAACCGTGTCACTTATTGCCTCAACAGACCACCAGTCGTGACACTCACCACAGTGCTAGACTCCTATGGACATGAGACCTCTGGATGGCCCCAATTCTATGAGACAGACCCAGACTTCACCACCACTTGCCAAATGTTGGGTGCAAAGGTAGTTGTCGATAATTTCCATCTTCATGATGGGTTGTTGTGGCGACTGGGCCATATATGTGTTCCATCAAGTGAGTGAGCAAAGATGATCTGGGAAACCCACTACAGCCAGGTGGTAGGACACTTCAGTGTCGAAAAGACAGTGGCAATGCTACAAAAACATTTCTAATGGCCGAAACTTCGACAGAAGGTTAGCAAGTATATCAGGTCTTGCACTGCTTGTACTATTGCCAAACCAACCACTAAGAAACAAGGCCTACACACCCCTCTTCCTACTCCTGACAGGCCATGGGAATCCATCTCAATGGACTACATGTCAGGCCTCCTGTCCACAAAGCGGTAAAATGACTGTGTTTTTGTGGTTGTTGATCGCTTTTCTAAGATGGAGGTTTTGGTTGCTTGCAAGAAGAGCATCACAGCAGAAACCACTGCCAAGCTCTTCTTTGAACGGGTCTGGGTACATTTTGGAATCCCACAAAACATTGTCTCAGATCGGGACAATAAATTTCTCAGCACATTCTGGTCGAGCCTATGGTCACTGTTGGACACCAAGCTCACCAAATCCATGACCTTCCACCCCCAGAAAGATGGCCAAACCGAGGTCGTAAATAGAATGATCGTGCATATCCTGCACATGTATAATTCCAAGCACCCTCACACATGGGATGAGAGTCTTCCCTATGTCTAGCATAGCTACAACTGAGCCCTGCATATCTCAACTGACCACAGCCCCTTTTAGGTGGGGTTGGAATTCCAACCATTGGGTCCCATAGATGTTGCACTTCCCCTTACGGTCACCTCGACCAACTCCTCTCCTGCTCCAACTAAGGCTGACAAAGCCACCCAGTTCGTTGAGAGGATCCAGCACATCCACCAATAGGTTCAGGATATCCTACAAAAGTCCAATGACAAGTACAAGCAGCACCATGATCAACATCGGTTTCCACATAAGTTTCAGGTGGGCGACAAAGTTTGGTTGCACTTGCAGAAAGAATGCCTTATAGGACCCCATTGGAATCTTCGCCCACTCCATTATGGGTCGTACACCATCACCAAGGCTGTGGGGGATAATGATTTTGTGCTCAACATTCCTCCTTTCCTTGGCCTGCACCTAGTGTTCAACGTGGACCTCCTTCGGCCTTATTTCCCACCATTATTGGACACCTCAGACGTAGTTGAACAACTGACACCAATAGAGCTCAAACCCATCTGCATACAACAGGCATCCAGTGATCAAATTGTGGACACATAGATCAAGGGCACTCGACAACAAAGGATCCAGCTTTATCAAGTCATCAAAGTAGGGCATCTCCTGCACCAAGGCAAGTGGCTCACCCAGGGCTAAATTCAATAGAAATTTCCTCATCTGATGGGGGAACTCAATGCAATGGATACCATTGCTTCCTAAGGAAGGAGGATTGATCCAGGTGGATATTGGTGGCCACCCACCTTTTCCAACTGGCTCAAAACAACTTTCTCGCAATTTTGATAATTTACTATTTTTAGTAGTTTTTCAGGTCTTGAACTTCCGGAGCCGTTTTGAGGCCCTAAACGACGTTTTTTGGGGTATGTTGCGGTTAGAAAATTTCATCATGAAATTTTGTGCAAATGTTGTAGTCCTCGGATAGATCTTTCCAATGGACTATCATATGCCTAAAACAAACATCATATGCAAAAGTTACGACCCCAATAAGTTAATGTACTGACTTACCCAAACAGGGTCCACATGACTTTTGGCGCTTCATCTCCTAGGGTTAGGTTTTTGGATGTCTAGGGTTTTTGAAACTCTTGTTTATTGTAAAAAGGCCATGAGAGCCTAATTGTAATGATATTCTTGCGAATGAGCGCAGCCGTCACATCTCTTCTTAGAGATAAGCCGCCACCATTCCAACAAGCTTGTTTTCCGCTGCATTTTACAGTTTCAACTTATTTCCTTATTGAATAGAAAACCAGTTTTACTGTATCTCTGTTATTATGTGTTAAGCATCTGGTAATAATCTGTAGTCATTTCGTTCTTCTCATAAAATCTGGATCAATATACCTCTTGAAGATAGTAACTGGCCCTAAGGTGTAAAAATTACCCAAGCTGCAGAGGCAAGCCTCCGAGTGTGTTGGCTAGCGCTATCTGCGAATCCAATGAACACCTATGATTCACTTGACATCTGCCATAGTGAAAAAAGATAACATAAAAAAATGACACCTCCAAAAAACCAAAAGAAACCAAAAAGTAATAGTACGAAGACTATACATATGTTACAAAAAGTTACCCAAGGTGACCTACCTATGAGTAATACTTCTTGAGGTAGAGCCCATTTCTAGGCTCTGCCAAAGCATTTCCCTCAAAATATACTAGACCATAAGCGCCCTTTTTTAGAACCTCTTTTACGATGAAAGGTCTTAACCACATGGGTTTGAACCTGCCTTCCCCTAGGCGGTCCTTATCTTGGTCATAGACCAGGATAAGGTCGCCTTCTGAGAAAATCCGAGGATGAACAGACCGATCATATTGACACTTGAATTTTTTTTTGTGAGCTTTGTTAGCTAAGGTTGCGTCACGATGTTGTTCATTGAGCTACTCGAGATATAATAAATGCTCTTCAAGTGGTGAAGTGTCTGGCAATAACTGTACTGCCAACTTTAAATATGGGATCTGGCATTCTATGGGAAAGACTGCTTCCATCCCGTAAACGAGTTGAAAAGGTGAGAAACCGGTTGCAGTCTTAACAGACATTCGGTAGGCCCATAATGTCGAGTATAACATCAAATGCCAATTTGACTTGGCCGAATTGATCATTCGTTGTAGGATGGTTTTAAGATATTTATTGACAGCTTCCACCTGACCATTCACTTGAGGGTAGTAGGGTGACGAATGTTCTTGACTCAAACCAAGATTTGATGTTAACTCGGTCAACATTGTGTTCTGAAAGTGACTGCCATGGTCAGTGACAATCTCTCTTGGGACGTCGAACTATGCTATAATCTGGTTAAACAAAAAGAGGGCGGCAGTCTCACCATCATCTTTGAATGTTGGCATATCTTCGACCCACTTGGTGAAGTAGTGTGCTACGATGATATAACGGTGCCCCCTTGCTGAAGGAGGGTTGCAAGTAGTGTAATCAATTCCCCCACTTGGTGAAGGGGCCAACGATGATGGCGGGAAACATGGGAGTATGATGTGCCCTCATCTTCCGTGAGAATATTTGACACAGGTGGCACTTCTTGACTGATGCGATACAATATTTGATTAGTGTCGGCCATAAATAACCGACTCGTAAAATATTTTGGGTTGTTGCCAACCCAGACAAATGACTGCCACATGCTCCAGTATAGAAATCGTTAAGCATGATTTTTGCTTCTTCATGAGTGACGCACTGGCGAAGGATGCAATCTACACCTCGACGATACATATTATCTTCAAGTATGAGATAGTTCTTGGCCTGATGATGTATATGATGATGCTCATCATGAGAAGCAGAGGCAGGGCACTTCAAAGTCTGGAGATAGACAAGTATATCTCCATACCATGGGTCCGAAGATGCTATCGAAAACATGTCTCCTAGAATAGGCGATTATTCGGGCATAACATCACCTGACTCGACCGAAAGTTCCGAGATGATTTCCGCAATGACTTTTTGGATTTCGCCGAAATGAAATCTAAGCCAAATTCTTGGAGGACAACTATCCATCTACTGATCTTTCCGTCGATTACCCGTCGTGTCAACATGTATTGAAACAGATTCATAACAACAATGACGATGGTCTTGCGAAACAAAACATAATGAAGGAACTGTTGGACAACATGGACTACTGCCAACGCAAGTTTTTCGATATGAGAATAATTTAGTTCCGGTCCAACCAGGCCTCAGCTCAGGTAATAAATCAAATATTCTGAGAGAAAATCATCCACCTGAACTAAGACCATGCCGATGGTTGACTCTGTTATAGCCAAGTATAATAATAAATCTTTGTTATAATTGGGTGGCCGAAGCAGAGGGGCAGTTATGAGGGAATGTTTCAATTCTTCGAAGGAGCATTGAGTGGCATCGTCCCAATGAAAAGGAAAGTCTTTCTTCAGTAAGTGCATAAATCCCTTTGTGATCTCGACATAGTTTCTTATGAAACGCTGCAAAAATTTTGGTTTTCCTTGTAGACTCTGAAGTTGAAGGATTGTACATGGGGGAGGCAACTAAACTATTTCCTCAACCTTGAGAGGATCGACCATGATCCCTGTTGTTGAAACTATGAAACCTAGTAGACGACCTGACATCATGAAAAAAATACATTTGTTGGGATTCAAGCGAATCCATATGTAACAACATTGCTCAAAGATAAGTCGGAGGTGCGTGGGATGATTATTTCTCTTACAAGATCGTGATGCTAAATCATCTAAGTAGTCCTTAACGATATGTTTGAGATCGTGGAAAGCAAAAGACATGGCCCGCTGAAAGGTAGCTCCAGCATTTTTCAGACCAAAAGGCATCTTACGATACACGAATGTACCCCATGGACAAATGAATGTTGTTTTGTGTTGGTCTTCAGGTTTGATTTGTATCTGATTATATCCCGAAAGACCATCCATGAAAGAAAAGGCCTCACAACCTGAACATTCATCGACTATCTGGTCAATAAATGGTGTGGGGAAATTATCTTTTGGATAGGCTTTGTTCAAATCACGGAAGTCCATACATACGCGAATCGTACCCTGTTTTTTGTTAACTGACACGGGGTTTGACACCCATTGGGTCAAATGGATGGGGTAGATAAAACCTACCTTGAGCAGTTTCTCCACTTCAACCTTAATAGTTGTTTCTTTCTTAGGATTAACCGGACGAAGCTTCTGCTGAACTGGCTTAGCATCAGGATAAGTCGTGATTTTGTGTTCAACAATTTTTGGATCGATGCTTGGCATTTCCTTATAAGACCAAGAAAAAATGTCACGGAATTCCTTAAATAAATCTATGTAAATTTGAATCTCTTCGGGGGAGCAGTCAGCTTCGATGAAAACATTCTCCATGATGCTAGGGGTTTTGGATATGTTTATAGTTATAGTTTCAGAGATGGTTTCCATATTACCCTCAGCATAAACAACATGTGTAGCCAAAGGATTGATAGGACAAGACCTATCTCCAGTCATAGTCAAGGTGAAATCCCCTGCATCAATTCTACTTAACTCTGGGAGGAAGTAATATTTGTGATGAAGATCATCCCAGGGTTTGTCCAAACTACTCATTGCTTCCATGATTTCTTCGTTTGAGGGCAAGACTAAGTCTAAATAATCTATATCAACAAGGGAACCTTGAGCCCAAATAGGCTCTAGAATCAGATCTAACTCTTGTGTGAGAGTTGGATCGGGGTCGACGAAAGGTTGCTGGACTAAAGAGTACGCCACTTCTGCCATAGACAATGACATGGAAATACCATGGTTCCATGTCCCTTCCATCATGGTCGATGGGGAAGGAAGAATCCACGGATCATTAAAGTAAGTCGTGTGAAACGATGAAACTTGGAAAACCTCAAACTTGTGGTGGTCAGATATGAACTTAACATCACCTTGAGGAGGTGGGTAATTGAAAGTACCCATCAAAGGTGGGCACAAACCAACCCCTATGTTGACAACATCGGGTTGAGGGTTATCAATCATTGGGACCGCGGATGCCCCTAATGAAGGGTTCGGATGGGAGAAAGAAAACTGATCAATGGTCACAATCTGGCCCTTGTGTGGAAACAATAAGACCCGAAAAACTGTAGTGACTACTGCTTGCATAGCATAGGTCCAACTCCTCCCTAACAAGAGATTGTAGTTGAGAGATGCGCCGACCACTTCAACATCGACACACACGGTTTTCCCTCCTAACTGCACGGGAAAAGAGGGGATAATGCCATGTGGTCAGAGCGAATGACCGTCAAAAGTGGTAATAAGAGTAGGTGACAGAGACAAAATGGGCTGGCCAATGGCCTTCCAACACGCCAAAGACATTACACATGTTGAGGCGCCCTCATCAACCACCATGCGGAAAATGTTTCGAGTAAAAGTTTTCATGGTGTAAGCCACTACTATCTAGAATGCTACGTGGTAAGGGAGACAAGGTTTTAAGTTGGTCGTATCAAGCATGATCGTACCTGGATTACAAGTCTCGGCAGATCCTAAAGCAGCTAACAGATCCTTTCTCTAGGAAGGGAAGCTTTGGGGGGTTTGAGACAAATCCTCCACCACAGAGTAGTTCTGGGTGGCCCTTGCATTTGGGTTGTGAGAAGATTTCTTAAATGCACCTTTTGGGATGCGTGTCATGGTTTCTCCCTACGTCTTCTCGATCTGGAAAGGAAGAGATGGGGTTTCATCTTATTTACCTTTCTCAGAGGTTCTTGGCTTGCTGTAATCATGTGCTCTAGTCAATATATAGGCATCACATTTCATCATATCGACATTCACAGATGTAGGATTGTTTGAAGATGGAGGGGGTCCTTGGCTACCCCCTTCCGTGCTTGTAGAGGCTTGAGTTAGATTTCGGTCATGTTGAAATGGGTTTGTTAACACAACAGGCTGCTGCTGTGACAATAAATTTTGGGCCTCTGCAAGCCAAGGGAATTGGTGAGTCAGGTAGTCTTCCACGCATAGATTACACGGGTACCTTGACTTACTTTTTTCGGTGTTTCCCCCACTAGCATTATTAGTGGGTTTCTTATCCCCCTTACCCTTCTTATGTTGTTTCTTCTTTCCATCAGGCTGTTGGGTGGCCTTCGGATTTGTCGATTTCACACTGTGTACATCTGACGTTTCGGTAGGGGGAGCAGTTGGAACAGTAGTCTAGTTGGCTGTTGTATGCTGGATAGACAACTGCTGCAATTGTTTCATCAATTGTTCAACATTCTTTGTTTGTATTGAGCCAACAATACCATCGTCATGTGGTCCAACTCTCTGTCTGGTTTTATCAAGTATTAATCGTGGCGCATCTGGCAAGATTTCATACAGTAGACTAGACTGAGAAAAGATTAGCTCAAGCTGTTGAGCTCTCATGATTGCATCTTCTTCGGAAAGCACTCATGATGTTGCGACGTCTTTGGATAACTATTGGACCAAAGACTTAAGGAACCACTCAAGAAGGAATGCTGGTGGGACTAGCACCTTAATCAAACTCTTCCGGTGTCTCCATTCTCGGATGTGATCAGAGATATGGTCCTCTTTTGTCTGTTCAAAATTGGCCAGCAATTATGTACCAGCGTCATATCTCACAAGTAATTGGAAATGGTTTAGGAAATCCATTACCAATTTGCTGAAGGAAGAGTATATTGATCGGTCGATCTCAATGTACCATTTCGCAGCACTCCCAATGAGAGTATGTTGAAAAAATTGCAACTATACAGAGTCGTATTTCAATGAATTAGATGAGAACCAAAGGTGAAAAGTAGTCACATGATCTCCTGGATCTTCGTTAGGCTTGGCTTCAAAATTTCGTATGTATGAAGGAAACTTCATCGTCATAGGGGGCCAACATGGATCATGATAGATAGGGTCGGTCAACAACCTTGTTAAGTCTAGAAAATGCAAGGTTGCCAGGAAAGGTAGTTTGGGTTGTTGGTGATAACCATGGAAAAAGGGGCCTGAAGTTTGACTGGCACCAGGTTGCCAAAAAACATTAGGTTGCTGGCCCAGGTTCTGGTAAAACCATGGCCATGACCAGTGTACTGATTTTGCATTTGAGGAGACATCATCAGCTGATTCCCAAAATAGGACATAGATGGTTGGGCATGCATTACATTCGAAGGACTTTGGGAAGGGTTGCCCCATGCCGATCCCATGGGCATAGGTACTGCACCTTGTCTGGGGTTCCATTGGTTGTGAAAAGAATTGCCTCAGATTGACATTCCTGATGAGGGAACTGATCCCTGCCAAGAATTCCAAGGTCCTGATGCGGAAGAAGTTCCTGGGTTTGCCCCCTGTGCAGGAATAGTACCTTACATAGGATTAGGTTGTTCGTAACCATGTTTGCACCCAGTCGGGAAAGAAACTGATGAGAAAGCATTGTTACCAAATGCACCGAACAAAGAAAACGGTGTCGAACCTACTGGCATATTATGAGAAGGTGGTCCTTGACTCCCTGCTCCAAATGAACTATGGTGTGTGTTCAGCCCGGCGGATTGCTGGTGGGTACCGCCGAGCGAAGGGGACGAAGGAGGGATATGACCTCCTCTGTAAGGGAAAGCACTAAAGGGAGCGGAAGTGCCCCCCATGGGTCCTTGTAGAGGAGCATTAGATCTCCCTGCCCCTAGACCTAAAGTCTGTAAAGTGGAGTAGGAGAGTACAGGGCTTGTACCTGATCTAGGCATCCCGTATGAGAATGGAGGGCCTGTCGCACTTTGTGTTGAAGGAGCAGTGGCCGCCACCATATATGAGATCGGACCAGTACTCGAGGTAAAGGCAGTCAAGACCATGGTAGCTCGGACCAATGACGATGGGTTAGGAGGTGGAACACCCCCTGTGGTGACAACCGTAGTGGGAATAGAAGAATTCCCAGAAGAAGTGGCAACATTTGTTTCCGTTGCTACGTGTGACACTGTTTGGCACTCATAAGGACAAATATGTATGATGATGGGCATCGAAAGATCAGTGGTTGGATTTTTGGCTGGACCAAGAGCTTCCACTCCAAGGTCTGAAATGGTTGGTTCCTCCGGATGTTGGTTGGAAACAGTTTCCTGTGATCCGGTCGCTTCAAAAGACCCTTGTTGGTCTAGCTTTCTCCTTAGCAGTGGTGGGGGTGGCTCCAGTGTAACCGGTGGCAGGCCAAGAAGCCTTCATGACCGGCGGAGCTAGTGATCCTCCACTATGTGAGAATATCAAAGACACACTAGGGCTTTCTATTCATTCAAAAAGAGTACACACTAGAAAAAGTCCCTACGAGATAAAACAAGCAATGACTAAACTATTTGGAAGAATAGTTACAACAACCAACACTAGAGAAACTTACCAGTGCAAGTGCAACTCGAACATGGAAGCACCCTCCGGGTATACTCTGCAAAGTGTGGCCCGATGTCTATCCTAGGTACCGCAGTCTACCCCTGCAGTCACTTGTGTAAGTCCCTAAAATAATGGAAACTAGGTTTCCAGCGCGTGAAAAGTCACTAGGTGGGTACAATCGACAGTCGGGTGGACCGCAATGAGCAGGGTATCAAGCCTGAAACATGTTAAGGGTATCAAAAGAAAGTGGTCTGGAAGACAACTGAGGACCTCGAACGGATTCAAGACCCACAAAGCTCCGTGGCAAATGCAATCGATGGAATCCCAAAACAAGCCCTCTATATGCGTTCCCCACTACACTTGGTCTAACTTTGGAGGGGTTATCTACACTACCTTTCTGCACGTGACCTCATTTTTAGCCCCTATGTTAGAGGGGGGTCCCGGATAACTTTCACGATACTGGAATTTTAACACTCCCTAGCACAGACCCTTATGTATGTTTTGCAGCCTTGAAGAGTTTCCTCTCCAACCTAAATCAAGGTTCTAGCCTAGACTAGTTGGTGGACCCTACAAACACAAAGTCTAGTTGATTTTAATTAATAGTTAATTTTTATGGCTTGTCTTAAGACAAAGGTTATGAAAGTGAAACTAGTGATGTTTTGAGAGACCAAAGAAAAGATAAACAGAAAGATGGAAACAAAATAACTTCGTCTCGACAAAATTTTAATCAACTTTTCAAACTAAGATTTTTCTAATATCTTTGAACAGTAAACTCAAAACAAGATTTCGCTCGACTACGAGCTACTTATTGTCCTAAGTAAATATCCAAGAACTTATGAAAGTAAAACTTTTCCTGGTTATTTATGCAAACCAACAACTACTTTACCAAACCAAGAAATAAAATAGTTTTTTTTATTACTTAATGCTCGCAAAGCAAAAAGGAAAAATGATGACAAGTAAAGACCAAGAAAACTTCTGGCCTAAGCACAGATCGCAAAGAGTTACTAACAATAACACACAAACTGATGAAAGCATACTTTCACACTTGTCTAAAAACCCTATGAAAGAAAAAAATTTAGGAAAAATTTTTAATGAAAAAGAAAGTTATTGCTGTGATCAGACCTAAGTTGTAGATTGCTATGACAGAGACCAAGAATCTTGAGAGGTATAACTCTTAACAAGGAAAAGGATGACTGCCTCTCCTTAAACAAAAATTTTCTCAACAGGTACACTGCTGATAATTCAATAGCCAGTGTGTGCGCGTGAGGTATGTAAGGTCAGAGCACATGTACATGCATGTAGACCTTAGGTAGGCTGCGTGTACCTCTGCAAATATTCAAAAATGAAAAGACAAGCAATCAACCACTGGTATTGAGAACTAGAGTCTCTTGAAGACTTAAAAACTTACTTTGTCAGAAAAGAAAAACAATTCAAGGAAAATTTCATAGAACAAAGCCAATCTAAGGTGGTACCTAAGCTACAAACTACAAAAACAAAGACCAGAATGATTTTCATAAAACCCCTGAGAAGGATCACTTTTGATAGGGAAGAGGATGACTGCCTCTTTAATAAAAAAAATATGAACTTAGCCACGCTACTGTCACTTCATCAACTAGCATGTCCATGTGGGTTGTGTGAAGGTTGGGCGTGTGTACACGCATGCAGGCCTTATACAGGCTGTGTGTATCTCTGTAACTTCCAGAAAAGAAAATGTAGCCAAGCAAAGAAAGTAGGGAATAATGGTATGGAAGACCAGAATCCCTACTAGCTCAAACTCTTGTAGAAACTCAGAAAAAAGGTGATGAAACCAATTTAAAACTACCAAAAAGTATCCCCAGAAAACCCGAGAGATCCCCAGTACGGTTTCCAATTCTGTTGTGAGTGGGAAATTCCCCTACGGACTAGCACTTAGGGTTTTATCATGCATGTAGAAAATACCTAAAGATTCCTACTTTTTACCATCATCCCAAACCTAATTCTCATTACTCTTAAGAAAATACATAGTCAAGAATATCAAGTGAACATACCTTATTTCCGGTGTATGGTATCGATCCCTCTTCACGCTTGGTCACTTTTTGACTGCAACTCTCCTCCCAAGGCTGACCTGCATTCACAAAAGACAAACAAATAACTCCACATGCATTTGATCTATGGATTAATGGGTTAGAGATTTAATCAACATGTACGCAATAAACAATGGAAACCTCATATGGTGGGATGGGAAAATTACTTCTTTATTATTAACTTCACTAAAGAAACTTACAATAATGAAGATGACCACTGCTCCACGAATCTGGTCCTGGGCTCCTCTTTTACTGTGCACCAACTTCTGACACACTTGCTTCTCTTCTTCGCTGAAATCACAAAATGGTTGCAGAATCTTGGGCAAAGGGGAATACGAATTCCGGTAGAGTTTCTATACTATGATTTTCCTCCTTTCAAATCAGACCCCTACCCCTTATTTTATAGGCTAGAAGGAGCTAGTTATTTAGTCGAATGATTGGCCATGCAAGGTCGAAAGGTTTAGTTAACTTACCCAAAACTGTGTGTTCCATCAACAACTTTCCATTTTTCATTCTTTTGTAGGTACACACGGGTTGTAGTGGGTCAGCTAGAGTGTACACGCGGGCTGTAGTGGAGCAAGGTGCGTGGGCCTTTAAAATGGGTGTTTTTAAGAAGATTTGTTCAGTACTGACTTAGTAAAGAAGGCATATGAGATGGCTATATGTCAAGTAAGTATGCATGGTGCAAATTAGGGTTATAACAGTCCCAACCACAGATTTTGGAACTTGGTGTGTTCCCCCTTTCCCTCATGGGGTTTATCCCATTTGAGAACCAAGTCTCCTACATTGTAGTTCCTATCTGAAGAAGAGTTTGAATCAAACCATATTTTCACAATCTTCTAATGTTGATCCATTTTCTTCTTTGCTTGTGCTCTTACTTCCTCCAGTTTTAACAAGGCATTAATTCGACTTCAGAGGAGGGAAGTCTTCTTCTTGAGCTTTGTGCGATAATTGCAGAGATGGAAGTAAAACATGTGGAGGGAGGATTGATTCTCTTTCGTAGATGAGAAAGAAAGTAGAATTACCAACATAGGTTTTTGGTGTCACCCTATCAACCCAAAGTGCATTATATAGTGTGGTATGCCATTTCTTATGGTTTTTAGAAACTTCCTCTTAATGATCTTGATTAAATTTTTAATTGTCGATTCTGCTAGACCATTTCCTTGAGGGTAGTAGTTGGCAAAATATTCCAATTTAATCCCTTTTTCTAAGGAAAATACATTCATATCAAGGGATGAGAAATAAGATGCGTTATCAAAGACTAAACATTCAGGAATGCCACATCGATTAATGATATGCAAATTAAGGAAAGATACTACCTGATTTGTGTTTACCACTTTCAAAGGTGCAGCTTCGGACCATATGGTAAAATAATCTGTTGTTGTAATAATATACGTATGTTGTTTTGAAGAAGAAGGATTAATAGGTCCTATGATGTCAAGACCACATTGCTGAAAAGGGGAATCTAAAGTGACAGGCTACAAAGGAAATGTTGCCTTCTTGAACCTTCTTGCAGCCTTTTGGCAAATTATACATTTACGACACAATGTGTGGGCATATTTAAACAAAGTCGGCCAATAGTACCCATCTCTTAACAATTTGTGAGAAATGGTGTCTCCACTGAAGTTTCCACCAACTTCACTTGCATGAAGTTCAGATAATACTTTTTCTGATTCTTCCTTTTCCAAACAACGCATAAGAACACCGTCAAAATTCTTTCGAAATAAACGTCATTTATTAACTGGAAAGATGCAGATTTTAACCTGAGTTCTCTTCTATTTTTAGGATCAAGGTGGTGAGGAGAATATCCATGTGTCAAATAAAATTTAACGTTCTCATACCAGGAATTGGCAGCAACTTGTGCACAGTTGATTTATTTTTCGTCAAGCTGATTTATAGTTAAGGTGATAATTTGCCTTTCCTATTCTTTAACATAATCAACAACTAGTTTACATAGGCCTTGACCTATAACAATTTATGCAGGGTTTATTTCGAGGTCATACTCTTGTAATGACGTCATCCAATTTGCCCTTTTCTTACCCATCTCATTTTATACTAACAGGTTTCTTACGGCTGGGTAAGGAACAATAACTTTGGTTTTGGATTTCAGCAGGTATGACCGGAAGTGTTTCACTACTTTGAAAAAAGAATATGCTTGTTGATCTACTGTTGGATAATTAAGCTATGCTCCTTTGAAATATGAGCTCATGAAGGCAATGGGTATCTCATTACTTTCAACATTTTTATTTGTTAACACAACAACATAATATCGGTCAGAAGCAAAGGTGTAAAGAGTGAAATTATGGGAAAAATCAAGACTCATCAAGGAAGGAGCTTCTACTATTGATTTTCTAATGGAGTCAAAAGATTGACTTTCTTGTGGTCCCCAATGGTACATAACATCATTTTTAATTAAGTTCTGTAATGGTATTACCATTTCTGAAAAACTTGGGACAAATATTATGATGAAATTAATCTTGCCTAAAAATGATTGCATGGATTTTTTGGAAGAAGGAGGGGAGAGTTTAGAAATTGCTTAGGTTCTCTCAGGATCAATGATCATCCAGTCTTTCGATACTATAAACTCCAACAATCTACATTTCTCTACTACAAAGACCGATTTCTTAGGGTTGAGAGATATACCGAACCTATGACATTGTTCTAGTATGGCCCTAAGGTGAGACAAGTGATCTTTCTTGTCTTTAGAGAAGACGGTAATGTCATCAAGATAAACCGCAACTGATTTATTTATGAGGCCATGGAAAGTAATTTCCATTGCTCTCTGAAAAGTGGTTCCGACATTTATAAGTCCAAAAGGCATCTTCTTGTAGGCATAAGTGACTCATGGGGTACAAAAAGTGGTTTTAAGCTGGTCTGTGGGGGACATGAGGACCTACTCATATCCCGAAAAACCATCTAACAGAGAAATTCTTTTGGAACCAGACACCTTCTGAAGAATCTCTTCCATTGGAGGAACATGATAATTATCTTTATCAGATGCTCGGTTCAAGTTTCAAAAATAGACACAGAGTCTAATTTCACCACTTTTATTCCTTATAGGAACTACATTAGACACCCATTGTGTGTGTCTTACCAGGAAAATTATCTTTGCATTTAGTAATTTATTCAGTTCTTTTTTAATAGTGGGTTCCAATTTAGGGTGCATCTTTCTTAATTTCTGTTGAAAAGGCTTGGTTTGAGGTTTCATGGGGATGACATGTTGTATGATATTAGGATCAAATGTTTTCAAATCATCATACGTCCAGGAAAAAATGTCCTTGAATTATTTAAACAATTTTACAAAGGCAGATCGTTCTTGCTTGGATCATCCAGTTCCCAAATTAATATTTTGAGGATTTTCCTTTGTCCCTAAATTCACCATATTATAAATCAAAGAATAACTATTCATTTTGCAATTAGCCGACCCTCTAAATTTATCATGCAAGTCATAAAACGTTTCTAGTCTTACAACATATATGGGGATAGAGTTTACCATATCAGATGTCGCTTCAGGAGATCTAGAATCTGATATTACCGTGAAATTGCGAAGGTTTTCATCGTGAGTGCCTTCATCAATGATTGCAACTTGGAAGGTTTCCTCCATATTCAATAAGTTGATGATCTATTGACCATCATCGAACACTCTCCAATTGGTGATGTTATCCAGGATCGATGGCCTGAACAACAATTCAATTGAAAATGCATTAAGAGAAAGACCTTCTGCGGGAAATAATTTAGAAGTGACATTAGCCAATAAATCAGCCTCCTAATTATTCAGTCTAGGAATGGAATTTATGTTAAAAGCTAGAAATATTTGCATTAATCTCCATACCTCAGTTTGGTAACTTTTCAGATGTGGTGATAAGCAATGTATGGAGTTTCTTACCTGCCTAACCATGATTTTTGAATCACCGAATACCATTAAATTTCATACATTCATATCCAGAGCTTTCCTAAGCCCTTGTAGAAGTGATTTGTATTCGACAGTGTTAATAGTGCACTCAAAATCTAATCGATGGGTAATGAAAGTCTTATTACCTATGGGATATATGAGTACACATCCTGCACTGACTCTTTATTTGGATTTGGATCCATCAAAGCACAATGACTAGATTTGAGCTTCATCAGGAGTGTTTGGCACACTTGGCAAAGATGATGTCTAAGTATAGGTCATGACTTTTTATTACTGCCCAGGATCAGTGATGGGGGGAATTTTGGTCATGAAGTTACCAAAGAAGGTATTCATTCCCTGCATTTCAAATGAATTAGTATATGCATTAAAAGGTTCATTTGCATCATTTAGATCTGTCACAGTGTGCTTAATATAACATTCTCGATTTATCCTAATTTTATTGGGCTGTCCATTTTCTGATAGCTACAAATGAGACCAATCTATGGAAAAGTAACCATGCAACTATTCAGACCAGTCCCTGCTGTTACACATCAAAATTACTCACTTCAATAGTGTCGCAAGTGTCATCATTACAAGTTTCGTAAGTGTTTCATCTTGACCACAAGTGTCGCAAGTGTCGCAAACATCATATTGCCATCTCACCTATGTCGTATCTCTAACTAAAACACAGGGACACTTAAGACAGCCTCAAAGATTGGTTTTTGGAAGATAAATAATTTGATGAAGATTACAAAGAATTTTCCATGAAGAAAACCACTTAAAAGTCAATTTTGGAGGCTAGCGCTCCCCTACCCACTATCAGGGAGTGCCAAGGCTCCCTACCATTCTTTGGGGGAGCGTTCCAACACTCTGTGCACCCTTTTGGGGGAGCGTTGGGATTTTTTATGGAAACTTTGGGCAACGCTCCCCTAACCACTGTCAGGGAGTGCCAATGCTCCCTAGCCTTCTTTGGGGGAGCATTGCAATGCTTTGTGTACCCTTTTGAGGCAGCGCTGGTCTATTTCAGGAGATCTTTGACTGTTGAGAAAAATTAGGGAAGAATCCCCTCAATTTATGAAGGTAGTTGGATTCGAATATGAAGTCAATACTTGATCTTAGGGAAGATCCACAACTATAGGAGAAGAATCCTCAACTTATCCCAAATATATCTCAAGTGGTTAGGCCTCTCCAAGCCTATATAAAAATGCCTTCTCATGGTGAAAAGGAGGATGGATTTTTAGAGATACCAAACTTATGATCTCATGAGTGGTATTGACAATATATAGAGAAATTGAGAATCACCTAACTTATGATCTCATAAGGAAGAGATGGAGACATTATGAAGCATTTGACTTATGATCTCATAAGGAAGATATCATTGTAGTATCAACATTCTACGTGTGGATTATTTGAGCAAGGGTTTGGACAAAGGAAGCTTGGTGAAGATGTTGCAACTACATCCATGGATGTAAGCACCACTTTGTTCTCATTAATATAAATCTATGCTTGGCTTGTTTCCTTTAAAATTTGTGTACATTTCATGAACTTGTTTCTTTCATAGATCCATTATGAAGCTAATGATGGTAGAGTAGGAAGTATCGTTGTTGTTGCTCATTATATTACAAGACCTTCTGGAGAACTTGGAGATCAATATCAGCCTGGATCGAGTGAGGACAAATGTCAGTAAAAAGGTATTTACTATTCTTCCTTCTCCTTCCTTGATAGTTTAGCTTCATGAAAAGGAAATTCAGTGTCCATAATAACACTTTTTTGTCTTGGTCATAGGGGTCTAGTATCCAAGAGGAAATCCACTTGTCCTCAGGGTAATTATCCTTTAACAAAAAGGTCGTGATCTCTTTCTTTCCATTCAAGCATGATTATTTTCGAAGTCACCTGCAATCATCGACAATAAAAAATTCATTAATCACATTTTTTGCAATTTTTTGGGCAATTAGAAAACTTTAAAAACAATTTTTTCTCTTCTGAGAGACCAACACCCCCTTTACATGAACATCAGGGCACCGATGCATCCTCACAATGACCACCAGGGCACTTTAAAAATTAAAAATGTCCCCTTCATGATTTGAGAGAGCACTGGCCGTTTTAAGTATTTTTCTTATCTTTTTGGGCGGCGCCCTCTAAACCATTACACCAGAGTGTTGGCATGCCCTTCATTAGCTTGCAGGGGCATTTTCAAAATCGTGCAACATTCCCCCACCAATCCAAGAAGAGCGTCGAACCTTTTGGGGCGCTTGGGCCAACCCAGGGCATCAATTTTTGTATCTAATTATTGCCTTAAAACAAAATTTGAACCATACAAATGAAACAAAGGAAGAAGAGCACCAACCTGGTCCAAACGATGAGGAAAATAGCCAACTGTAGCTCCGGCACTGAACAATGCAAGATTCACCTCCAAAGCACAAATTCTCCACTGTTACAAAGCTTTGCACAAATGAAGTGGTAAATGATATTTTTACCCCATTTTACTATTATACATTTTATTTTTGCCTAAGATATAGTTATTTTGGGTTTTTAAAAAATAATTTGGAGGCCTTAGTAATCCCCTGGAATGCAGTTTTGACATTACTTGCAGGTTTCAGAGCAGTTTTTTTCGTTTTTTTCATTTTGTCACATTCACGAGCATAGTCTTAGTTCGTTCTCAAGCTAAAAAAGATAAGAACGTGTTGGGTAAATTTTTATCTCTTTTTCAAACATGCATGGACACACGAAAAAGGAACCCCTTGGAGTCATCTTTAAGCTCTTTTCAGACTCTCTAAACATGAAAATATTTTCGAGTGATCTTGCTTCCTTTCCCACTCGTTAAAAGGTTTGAAAGGGCGTCTTTCGAGTGATATTTTATCTCTTTTTCGGCCTCGCATGACTAACATTATGAAAAAGGACCACATTGGAGTCATCTTTAAGTCATTTTCAGACTCTCTAAATATGAAAAACAATCGAGTTTACCTTCTCTGGACTCGTTAAATGATCATACATTGAAGGTCCCATACGAGACCGAACCATTACTTCTTTCGGTTCGTTAAAAAAAGGAAGAGGGACTTACCGAAGGTGAGTTATATCGAGCATGTGTTACCCTCCTCGAGCTCTTTAAACCAAAAAGAGGTACTCATCTATTTGGATGGGGGAAAAATTGAAGGAAGCAAGCCAAGCAATTTTTGAGAACATTACTAGTAATCCTTAGAGTCACCCTTGGAAACGACATTTTATATTTTCACGCATTTAAATCCATTGAACCTATACACTGAACCAATCCTTTGAGTTTTCTTACTCCTTTGGGTCACCTGACGAAAGTCATAGTATCCACTGCATGATCATGTTTTGGTCCATGTCATGTTTCTGTTGTTGTGCCTCAGTGTTCAAGGAAAGTATTTGCCTCTAGAGTTAGCCATCACAAATATATTGTTTCAATACCCATGTCAGTCCATGTTCATTTCATCTACCAATTTACATCTCTATGTCAATTTCGTGTAGTTGATGGGGGATACATCAAGGCCCTCCTTCGATGAGTCTGTTCCTGTCGAATTCAACACATTATCCGAGAACTAGACTTAGAAACCAGTTATTACCTTGGGACCCGCATGCCTCAATGGCAGGCCTCCTCGCTTCCGACAACGGGTTTACATCATTGACCCCTGATCGGATAATTCCACGGATGTTAAACTTCATCTCATTTGTTCACATTCGCTGGAATGTACTAGGATACCTTGGGAATCATTGACATCAATGGTAATTTCCATCGTGCTTGTTAACAGTTTACCTCATCAACCGGTAATCAAGTGGTTTATGCCATGCTCGAAATCATAACATCTATTCACATGGTTAGACTCATACCACATTAGGATCTGTAAGAAGACCCTGGATTGATTGATCACTCTGATATATACTTTGCCCAGGTTGCGACGAAGTTTATTTTGAATATTGACACATATACTGTCACATAGATCCACTTTGTATTGGTTGTGGCTATGTCTTGTCGTTTCCTAGATCCACTGTGTATTCTTCATGGCTACAATCAGTTTAGGTCATGGGAGTATAGATCCACATTGTATCTTCAGTGGATATACCTTTCTATCAATATAATTATGGATCCGTAGTGTATTTTATGGAGGCTATACCTTGAAAGTCTTTATCACTCAAGCATAGGTATGCATGTCTTGGGTTTGAAACATGTCATAATATTTGTTTGATGGTTGTGTGCAGCTTCTACTAGGTTCTCTGAGTCCATAACCTTGCTTGAAAAATTCTACAAAGTACTTCAGTCATCAGTTTCTATCTTCTAACTTCTCACTTTGGGGGCGCAATCTATTACACATCAAAATTACTCACTTCAATAGTGTTGCAAGTGTCATCATTACAAGTGTTGTAAGTGTCGCATATTGACCACAAGTGTCACGAGTGTCGCAAATATCATACTTCCATCTCGCATATGTCGTGTGTCTAACGACATCACATGGACACTTAAGACACCCTCAAAGACTAATTTTAGGAAGAGAAATCATCTGATGAAGAGTACAAAGCATTTTCCATGAAAAAAACCACTTAAAAGTCAATTTTGGAGGCCAACGCTCCCCTACCCACTATCAGAGAGTGCCAACGCTCCCTACCCTTCTTTGGGGGAGCATTCCAACACTCTGTGCACCATTTTGGGGGAGTGATGGGCTTTTTCAGGGAAAATTTTTGCATCACTCCCCTAACCACTGTCAGGGAGTGACAACTCTCCCTGTCCTTCTTTGGGGGAGCGTTGCAACACTCTGTGTAACCTTTTGAGGGAGCACTAGGATATTTCAAGAGATCTTTGACTATTGAGAAAAATCAAGGAAGAATCCCCTCAATTTCTGAAGGTAGTTGGATTGGAAGATCCACAACTGAAGGAGAAGAATCCTCAACTTATCCCAAATATCTCTCAAGTGATTAGGCCTCTCCAAGTTTATATAAGGAGGCCTTCTCATGGTGAAAAGGAGGATGGAGTTTTAGAGATACCAAACTTATGATCTCATGAGTGGTATTGACAATATATGGAGACATTGTGAATCATCTAACGTATGATCTCATAAGGAAGATATCATTGAAGCATCAACATTCTATGTGTGGATTATTTTAGCAAGGGTTTGGAAAAAGGGAGCTTGGTGAAGATGCTACACCTACATCCATGGTTGTAAGCACCACTTTGTTCTCATTAATATAAATCTATGCTTGGCCTGTTTCCTCTAAAGTTTGTGTACATTTCATGAACTTGTTTCTTTCATAGAACCATTATGAAGCTAATCATGGTAGAGTAGGAAGTATCGTTGTTGTTTCTCGTTATATTACAGGGCCTTCTGGAGAACTTGGAGATCAAGATCAACCTAGATCAAGCGAGGACAAACGTCGGTAAAAATGTATTTACTATTATTCCTTCTCCTTATTTGATAGTTTAGCTTCATGAAAAGGAAAGTCAGTGTCCATAATAGCACTTTTATGTCTTGGTCATAGGGGTCTAGTATCTAAGAGGAAATCCACTTGTCTGTAGGGGGATTATTTTGTAACACTTGCTTAAAAACAAACCATAGACTTCAGGGATGTCAACAACAATAATGCCAATAATTTGGTGAACATTAGGATTGGAATATAATCTAACCAAGACATTCTTAAGGTCAACGATTACCTTAACGTTCATCCGATCGAGCTGAATTATTTTGAGATCAAAAGGTTGGAATAATGCTTTAATTTTTTGACAAACAGATAGAGGCATTATGTTTGATGATGCCCAAGAATCGACCATACAAATATGTACATTCCTATTAAAAATTTCAAAGGTTAACAATAAAGGCGGGACATTTTTCTAAGTGTTAACAACAAAATTCTGTTGATTTTTAATTGTTGTCCCTAAAACAGTTTTATTTACATTTGCTACAGTTTTTTTAGCTAAAACCCTTTTATTTAGAGGTATAGATGTCGTTTTAGTTGGGATCTTCTAGGCTGTTTTTGAACCAATTTCTATTGTTTTCTTGTTGCTAGGATTGTTGTTTTTACTGCTTTTAGTGATACTCTGCAACATTTTCTACAAAATAAGGGGAAATTTCAACAACTCAAAACCAAAAATATTATCCCTCAGTTTTTTTAGATCTTCTATTAAATCGTATTCTAAAACAGGGGCTGCCAAACTTTTTTTAATTTCATCTTGCTTCGACTATTTTGGAAGCACATTATTACTCTCTTCAGAAGAAGGTTTGTTCTGTGTTTTGCTTCTTGTGTTGTAGGGATGGATAGTTTCAAAATTTTCTTGGAAAATACTGTCAGAGAAGTGACCGAAGATATTGGGATATGATTCTTCCTCTTCTGGTACTTCTTCCTCAGCTATGTCTTCAGAACTTTCAGGAGGGGCAGAAGAAGAATTATCATGTGCTTCTAGAATGGTTTACAAAGCATACTACAATCTTTCGAAATTAAAACCTTCGGTGGTTGGGTTAGGCCGGTTGGGAGGAAAAGGTTTTTTGAAAGGAGGTTTAAAACTTCCTTTGCTTGTGGATTCCTCCTCGACTGATATTTTCAAATCCACAACCTGATTGGACAGTTTTTGGAAGGATTTTTGCAAGCTTTCTAAGTCTAAATTTTCTTGTTGATTTTTAAATTGAGGTAGTTTAGTAAGGATTTCAAATTTTTTTCTTAGATGAGGTTGGCTCGGCTTCAGTGCTAAGATTGTCTTTTAATCTTAGTATATCCTTTTAAATTTGAATTTCCTCCTCAAAGGATCCTAACAGACTGTTCTTTTTATACCTTTTGACCCATATGGCAATATTGTTGTGCAAAGCTTTAGCATAATATGCGACAATTAGGATTTCTGTAGTCATTGAATCAGTAGGGATTTTATTCTTTAAAGTAAGAAATCTCAGGTTAAAATATTTTACTTTTTCCTTAGGGTTCATTTTTAGACTGGAGAGCTCCATAACCAAGACTTCAGGAGATTTATCATCTCCAAACTTCTTTAATAAACAAGTTTCAAACTTGTCCCAACAGACGATGGTCTAGGGTTGTTGGGAAAAATATAAGGAAAGAGTCTACATACTACATCTTCATGCTCTACATTTCGGAGTCTAATGGCCAACATAAAAAAAATTATGTGATCCTCAGCAGATTGTTTAGAATCTGGATCAAATTTAGGCAACCATTTCTCTGGGTGTTTCAGAAATGGATGTTGCGGTCCAGGTACATCCACGACATCTTGATCGAGCCAAGGTCTGGAAGGATTGTTTTGGTTTTCCATGGGTGTTAGTGGTGTCGAAGGCTGAGATGATTCAGATGAGGAACTTCCTTCATGAGATGACTCTCCTCCTGAAGAGGATGGAGATGAACCAGGTGGGGAAGGTGGGATACCAGTACCTCTAGCTCCAAGAGTAGGTGTTTCGATAGGATCGGTGGTATTATCTCCTAAAGGGTTTGAGAGTAGACCAATGCCTTCAAGTTGTTATCAGATATACGAGAAATCTAAGGGTTGGTTAAGTGGCCTACCAGGTTGTCTGATACAGGCCAAGGCACTATGTTTCCTTATGAGTGAATGACGAACAATTTCTTGGATGCCGACCCCTTGAGGAGCTGGTGTCATTGGTTCAACGAGAAACTCGGGATTATCGTTTGAGGTAATTTTTGTTTCAAGCATAACGTTGTTGTCCGAGTGACTATGCGTTACGACAGG
>JASDQU011402107.1:35517-45959 GCA_032191745.1 Picea mariana
ACTAACTACAGAATCAAAAGAGACTTGACTACATAATCAAAATATTCTGTAGCCAGTCTTATCTTAGCAAAAAAAATCAAATTCCAAACCAATTCAATTCAAAATAGATAACAGGAATATAATAAGAGGAAAATTGTCTTACCATTTTAAAAATTGACTAAAGATGGGTCGGGTAGTTCAAAATTAATTATCGCTTTGACACTGGTTGCGTTTTTATCACTATGTTCTCTGACGTCTTAATGTGTTTAGCCCCTTTCTCTGCATGTATTTTGAGGTCTATATTTTCACATCTCAATTATTCATTCTGAGTAGTAAGCGTTTTGATTTGGCCCTAGAGAAGGGGGATATCGGTGTAATATCGCTCGATCTAAAGGAAACAATCATCACACTGTACATGAGGAATGGCAGGTCTATGGAGTGCATGGTCAGACATGGGTGTATCCACCTTATCTGTTATCTACTTTTGATCAAGACTGATACCAGGGAACCCCTCCTTACCCTTGAGGCATGATGGAAGATTCATCACAAAGTCGTAGGGTTTAGTAGAACCAATGTCTTTCTTCCTGTAACCCTGCAAATATGGGTCTTCAAGAACGAGGAAAACTTCGATCTCAGGGTTCGAATACTCATCGGTCTCGATCAGTCCAATCGATCTCAGACGAGTGTTGGATCAATTCCTAAGCTTTCTCAAAATTTGGCGACCTGCCCTTTTGTTTTTGAACCCTATATCTGTGTATTCCTTTGTTACCCCTTCGCAAGGTTTTTCGACATCTGGGTTAATAATAACAATAGGGATAGCTTCAATTTCAGGAACAAAAGGATTAATAAACTTCAACTTAGCATTCCCTTGCTTGGAAAATGTTGTAGGTGAAGACTTTCTCAGTATCCCGACGTCTAGAGGGTTTCTGTTGGTAGAGTCTGGCGTATCAATTGAAAAATTGGACTGGTTTTTCATCAGTGGCTCATCTAAGCTAGGGTTTACTGTAGGGGGAGTCTAGGAAAATCTATTCCTTATCAATAAATTTTCCCAAGAGTTACCCACAGTGGACAAGTGATGAATCAAAAGGAGCTTAATCAATACGTGATGGAAAATACTTGAATCAACACTCTGTCTCTTATATCTTTGGGACATTTTATAGAGACTTCTCAACAGATAAAATGGAATGCTTAACTCAAAACCAATGAAATGCATAAGTAAGAGAATATGGTAGAGGAAGATTTATCCGTATCGAACTTCATAGGTCATGAATTGTTTGAGGCTTATCAACATGCTATGCCACCTAGGTTTAACCAGGGAGATGTGGATACCTTTTTCGCAGCAGTTGATCTTTCGGGATGTCACAAACAGGCTCCATGGCACTCCTTCAATTCATGAGTTTTTGAACCATATCTCCTATGGATGGACGCCCTATTTCTTCACTTACAAACCCCTCGGTTAGCTCTAACTGTGTGTCCCCAATTTTCTCTCTACAACCATCAAAGGTCTGCGTGAAAGCCTGCGCCACCTGAAGGTTATAGCCTTCAAATATTTTCAGGAAGACATCCCAGCCTTGGATTTTTAAGTCTTCGATTGCATCATCGTGAGAGAGTAATGCCTGGCAGCCATTCGACTCCAAGTGAATGAAAAAATCCATGAAAAACGCGACTAAAATGTAACAGGAATAACTCAAAGCAGTTTTAAGTTTAAATGGTAAGAGCGATAGGAGAAAATCCGGATGGATAGTGGAGAAATGGCCATAAAAAAGCATGTGTGTTATCATAGCACAGACGTGAGAATGAGCATGGAGGGTTTGATCGTAAAGCTTTACCATTCCTGGTAATGAGAGCATGACATACAGAGTTGAAACCCTATGCCTGTAATAAATGGCTCATTAATACATTGTGCCAGCAGGGTGAGATAAGGACATGAGTACAGTAGGTGCACATTGATTTTCATGACTACTAACACGACCATCGAATTTGCAAGGGGTTTATCAAATATATCAAAAGGATTTTCATAAATTGAATACAAACCACCGAACCATACAATAACTATATTAAAAATCCAAAATATCGAAAATATGTCAATCCAACACTGGGTTTAGATTTGATATAAGCATGATGACCTTTAAAAGAATGCATTCTAAGGCATACAAATTATAACACCAATCTAGGTTTTAATGTTTGATTCATGCTTGTAGTCATGAATCAACATAAAACAAAATGAAAATGCAGACAATAAAAGATTAATCAAAATATTCCTCAACCCAGTAAATATCTCAAATTTTTTTGAAAACGTTTACCAAATCGAGGGGAAGGCAGCTACAGAAAATGCAATTTCTTGTTCAAATATCAAAATCATGTGGGGCTAGAAACAATGGATACTTACTGAGCAAATAAATTATATTTACATCCCCAAAAAATTCATGTTAGGACAGATCAAAATGAAGAAAAATTAAGGAACAGTCCACAGCAAGTCGAGCATCCGATCAAAACTCAGAAAATAACATAGTCTAGCATTAGATGTGTTTCTGTCCACATGCAATCTGGTGAGAAATTCTAGTTATGATTGAGACGACGTTTAAGAAACTGACTCCTATACTGTTGATAGGGTCATTTCTTCCAATAGGCATCCATAGCCTCAGCAGGGATGTCATTTAACGCACTCTGACACCTCTACCCTGTCCAAGAATTATCAATTCAATATGAAGGACATTTTACGATTAATACCGAAAGGTCATACCTGATCATTTTCTTGAATGCGACATTGCTTCACTGCCAACGGGCCTTTTCAGTACCCCGACGAAGTTGCCTTGGCATCATGCATGCATTTACCCACTGCCTGCAGACCTGTTCAGTATCTCAACAGGTTTACAGACACTTCCCACACCTTGTAGTGCTTTCAACTCTCTAGAATTTATTTACAATTTGAAATAGACTTTATGATCTTCAAGAGAGCGGGGTGATGCTGAAAATTTCATATTTCAAAAAACTTGATATTTTCCAATTTAATTTTTCATTTGACGACCTTCATCATGATCTGAACTCTTAGTTTTCTTTTAATAACAACCTTTCGAGGACATGAAGGCATACTTGAGTTGTTTTCTTTAAAAACAGGGACATCGTAAAGAGTTTTAATAATGATCATATCTTCTCATGATTGTAAATTGAAACCAGGAACACTATTTTGAACAAAAAGTTTCGTCTGCTAGTCCAAGTTTTAGAAAATTACAGTACTGATGCTTTGAAATGACCTCGACTACTTCTTTAGGATGAGACTTCTGATTTCCTTTCATGAACTAAATGGTGACCCGGACATAAATTTATTTAGAAACTAGTGAAAATGAGCAAAATGAAAAGAACCGAATTCAAAAGACAGAAAAGAGAATTAAAGTAGAAAAATATGTACAGAGAGGTGCATATGGAGTCATCAGGAGAAATACCTTTCGCGAGCTTGGCCATTCATCGGGAAAGTGTTTGGATGTACCTCCAAATTGTGTAGACAGAAAGAGCTGGGACCTAGTTTTTCAGAAATTACAAACGATCCCAACCATGGATTCTGGAACTTGGTCTGTTCCCCCTTTCCCTCATGCAGTTTATCCCATTTGAGAACCAAGTCTCCTACATTGAAGTTCCTATTTGAAGAAGAGTTTGAATCAAACCAGATTTTTACAATATGCTGATGTTGATCCAACTTCTTCTTTGCTTGCGCTCTTACTTCCTCCAGTTTTAACAAGGCATTAATTTGACTTTCTAGACGAGGGCGGTCTTCTTCTTGGACTTTCTGTGATAATTGCAGAGATGGAAGTAAAACATGTGGAGGGAGGATTGCTTCTCTCCCGTAGATGAGAAAGAAAGGGGAATTACCAACAGAGGTTTTTGGTGTCACCCTAGCAGCCCAAAGTGCATTATATAGTGTGGTATGCCAGTTCTCCTGGTTTTCAGAAACTTTCCTCTTAATGATCTTGATTAAATTCTTATTTGTCGATTCTGCCAGACCATTTCCTTGAGGGTAGTAGCTGGCAGAATATTTCAATTTAATCTCTTTTTCTATGGAAAAGACATTCATATCAAGGGATGATAAATAAGATGTGTTATAAAATACTAAACATTCGGGAATGCCAAATCGAGTAATGATATGCGAATTAAGGAAAGATACTACCTGATTTGTGTTTACCACTTTCAAAGGTGCAGCTTCAGACTATCTGGTAAAATAATTTGTTGCTGTAATAATATACTTATGTTGTTGTGAAGAAGAAGGATTAATTGGTCCTATGATGTTAAGACCCCATTGCTGAAAAGGGGAATCTATAGTGACAGGCTGCAAAGGAAATGTTGCCTTCTTGACTTGTCCTACAGCCTTTTGGCAAATTATACATTTACGACACAACGTGTGGGCATATTTAAACAAAGTGGGCCAATAGTACCCATCTCTTAACACTTTGTGAGTAGTGGTGTCTCCACCAAAGTGTCCACCAACTTCGCCTACATGAAGTTCAGATAGTACTTTTTCTGATTCTTCCTTTTCCAAACAACGCATAACAACACTGTCAAAATTCTTTCGAAATAAAACATCATTTATTAACTGGAAAGATGTAAATTTTAACCTGAGTGCTCTTCTGTTTTTAGGATCAAGGTGGCAATGAGCAGATCCATGTGTCAAATAAAATTAGCATTCTCATACCAGGAATTGGCAGCAACTTGTGCACAGCTGATTTTTTTTTCGTCATGTTGATTTACAGTTAAGGTGTTGATTTAACTTTCCTGTTCTTTAACTGAATCAACAACTAGTTTACATAGGCCTTGACCTCTAACAATTTGTGCAGGGGTCATTTTGAGGTCATACTCTTATAAGGACGTCATCCAATTTGCCTGTTTCTCACCCATCTCTTTTTGTACTAGCAAGTTTCTTACGGTTGGGTAAGGAACAATAACTTTGGTTTTGGATTTCAGCAGGTATGACCGGAAGTGTTTCACTGCTTTGAAAACAACATATTCCTGTTGATCTACTGCTGGATAATTAAGCTCTTCTCCTTTGAAATATGAGCTCATGAAGGCAATGTGTATCTCATTACTTTCATCGTTTTTCTGTGTTAACACAACAACATAAGATCGATCAGAAGCAAAGGTGTAAAGAGTGAAATTCTGGGGGAAATAGGGACTCATCAAGGAAGGAGCTTCTACTATTGCTTTTCTAATGGAGTCAAAATATTGACTTTCTTGTGGTCCCCAATGGTAAAAAACATCCTTTTTAATTAAGTTCTGTAATGGTCTCACCATTTCTAAAAAACTTGGGACAAATCTTCTGATGAAATTAATCTTGCCTAAAAATGATTGCATGGATTTTTTGGAAGAAGGAGGGGAGAGTTTAGAAATTGCTTGGGTTCTCTCAGGGTCAATGATCATTCCGTCTTTAGATACTATAAACCCCAACAATTTACCTTTCTCTAATGCAAAGACCGATTTCTTAGGGTTGAGAGATATACCGAACCTACGACATTGTTCTAGTACGGCCCTAAGGTGAGACAAGTGATTTTTCTTGTCTTTAGAGAAGACGATAATGTCATCAAGTTAAACCATAATTGGTTTATTGATGAGGCCATGGAAAGAAATGTCTATTGCTCTCTGAAAAGTGGCTTCGACATTTATAAGTCCAAAAGGCATCTTCATGTAGGCATAAGTGCCCCATGGGGTACAAAAGGTGGTTTTAAGTTGGTTTGAGGGTGATCCAGATTATTTTCGACACGAAATGAGAGCAGAGATATATTAAAGAAATGCACAGAGATATCGCAGATATCCAATAATATAACATAAATATATCAGAGGTGCAACCATAAACACTGAGATATAGTAATACATGATTTCTATTAATGAAATAAATGTACAGAGACTGTAAAAATACAGAGTGAAAGACTCGCTAGAATGGTGGCAGCTTATCTCTGAGAAGAGATGTGACGGCTACTCGCATTCGCAAGAAGATGATTACAATGAGGTTCTAAAGGCCTTTTTACAATAAACAGAAATTCCAAAAACACTAGACATCCAAAATCCTAACCCTAGGAGATGAAGCGCCAAAAGTCATGTGGGCTCCATTTGGGTAAGTTAGTACATCAACTTCTCGGGGTCGTAACTTTTGCATTTGATCTTTGTTTTAGGCGTATGATAGCCTGTTGGAAAGGTATTGTCGATGATATTCATTTTGGGGGCTCAATCATGCTTTCTAATATCATTGAGAAGCTCAATCCAAAAAATCCTTCATTTAGACCCTCAAAATGGACCCGGAAGTTAAAAACTGCTAAAAATAGTAAATTGCCAAAATTTCCAGAAAATTGTTTTGAGCCAGTTGGAAAAGGTGGGTGGCCACCGATATCCACCTAGATCAATAAGGCATATTCATATAGGCATAAGTGCTCCATGGGGTATGAAAGGTGCTTTTAAGCTAATCTGAGGGGGACATGAGGACCTAGTTATATCCCGAAAAACCATCTAACAGAGAAAGTCTTTTGGAACCAGACACCTACTGAAGAATCTGTTCCATTGGAGGAATGGGATAATTATCTTTATCATATGATCGGTTCAAGTTTAGAAAATCGACATAGAGTTGAATTTCACTACTTTTCTTCCTTACATGAACTATGTTAGACACCCATTGTGTGTGTCTTACCAGAAAAATTAACTTTGCATTTAGTAATTTATTTAGTTGTTTTTTAACAGTGGGTTCCAATTTAGGGTGCATCTTTCTTAATTTTTGCTGAAAAGGCTGGGTTTGAGGTTTCATGGGGATGACATGTTGTATGATATTTGGATCAAATGTTTTCAAATCATCATACGTCTAGGCAAAAATGTCTTTGAATTCTTTAAACAATTTTATAAAGGAAGATTGTTCTTGCTCGGAGAATCTCGTTCCCAAATTAATATTTTGAGGATTTTCCTTTGTCCCTAAATTCACCATCTCATAAATCAAAGAAGAACTATTCGTTTTGAAATTAACTGACCCTCTAAATTTATCATGCAAGTCATAAAAATTTTATAGTCTTACAACAGATTAGGGGATAGAGTTTACCAGATCAGATGTCTCTTCAGGAGATCTAGGATCTGATATTACCATGAAATTGAGGAGGTTTTCATCGTGACTGCCTTCATCAATGATTTCACCTTGGAAGGTGTCCTCCATATGCAAGAAGCTGATGATCTACTGATCATCGTCGAACACTCTTCAATTGGTGATGTTATCCTGGATCGACGGCTTGAACAAAAATTCAATCGAAAATGAATTAGGAGAAAGACCTTCTGCGGGCAATAGTTTAGAAGTGACATTAGCCAATAAATCATCCTTTGAATTATTCAGTCTAGGAATAAAATTTATGTTAAAAGATAAAAACAATTGCATTAAAATCCATACCTCAGTTTGGTAACTTTTCAGATGTGGTGATAAGAAATGTATGGAGTTTCTTACTTGCCTAACCACAATTTTTGAATCACCAAATACCATTAAATTATGTACGTCCATATCCAGAGCTTTCCTAAGCCCTTGTAGAAGTGCTTTGTATTCAACGGTGTTATTAGTGCACTCGAACTCTAATCGATAGGCAATGAAAGTCTTATTACCTATGGGATCTATGAGTACACATCCTGCACTGGCTCCTTCTTTGGATTTGGATCCATCAAATTACAATGACCAGATTTGAGGTTCGTCAAGAGTGTTTGGTCATAACTTCTGATTGCTACCCAGGATCAATGATGAGGGAAATTTAGGTCATGAAGTTACCAAAGAAGGTATTCATTCCCTTCATTTCAAATGAATTAGTAGATGCATTAAAAGGTTCCTTTGCATCATTTAGATCTATCATGGTGTGCTTAAGATAGCGTTCTTGATTTATCCTAATTTTATTGGGTTGTCCATTTTTCGGTATCCACAAATGAGACCAATCTGTGGCAAAGTAACCATGCAATTGTTTAGACCAGTCCCTGCATAAAAAAAAATCATAGAATTCAGGAATGTCAACAAAAATAATGTCAATAATTTGGTGAACTTTAGAATTGGAAAATAATCTAACTAGAACATTCTTAAGCTCACTGATTACCTTAACGTTCGTTCGATCGAGCTGAATGATTTTGAGATCAGAAGGTTGGACTTCTACGTTAATTTTTTGACAAACAGATAGAGGCATTAAGTTTGATGATGCCCCGGAATCGACCATACAATTATGTACATTCCTATTAAAAATTTCAAAGGTTAACAAGAAAGGCAAGACATTTTTCTAAGTGTTAACAACAGAATTCTGTTGATTTTTAACTGATGTCCCTAAAACAATTTTATTTACATTTGCTGCAGTTTTCTCAGCTAAAACCCTTTTATCTGGAGGTTCAGATGTCATTTTAGTCGAGATCTTCTGGGCTATTTTTGAACCAATTTCTATTGTTTTCTTGCTGCTAGGATTGTTGTTTTTACTGTTTTCAGCGATACTCTGCAGCATTTTCTGTAGAATAAGGGGAAATTTCAGCAACTAAAAAAAATAAATATTAGCCTTCAGATTTTTTAGATCTTCTATTAAATCATATTCTAAAATAGGGGCTGCCAAAATTTGTTTAATTTCATCTTACTTCGATTGTTTTGGAAGTGCATTATTACTCACTTTAGAAGAAGGTTTGTTCTGTGTTTTTCTTCTTGTATTGTAGGGATGGACAGTTTCAAATTTTGCTTGGAAAATACTGTCAGAGAAGTGACCAAAGATATTGGGGAATGATTCTTCCTCTTCCAGTACTTCTTCCTTAGCTATGTCTTTAGAAATTTCAAAAGGGGCAGAAGCAAAATTATCATGTGCTTCTAGAATGGTTTGCAAAGCGTACTGCAAGCTTTCAAAATTAAAACCTTTGGTGGTTGGGTTAGGTCGGTTGGGAGGAAAAGGTTTTATGAAAGGAAGTTTAAAACTTCCTTTGCTTGTGGATGCCTCATCGGCTGATATTTTCAAATCCACAACCTCATTGGACAGTTTTTGGAAGGCTTTTTGCAATCTTTCTAAGTCTAAATTTTCTTGATGATTTATAAATTGAGGTGGTTTAGTAAGGATTTCTATTTTTTTTAGATGAGGTTGGCTTGGCTTCAATGCTAAGATTGTCTTTTAAGATTAGTATATCCTTTTCAATTTGACTTTCCTCCTCAAAGGCGCCTAACAAAGTGTTCTTCTTAGATCTTTTGACCCATATGGTGATATTGTTGTGCAAATATTTAGCATAATATGCGATAATTAGGCTTTCTACAGGCATTGAATCGGTATGGATTTTATTCTCTAAAGTAAGAAATCTCTGGTTAAAATCTTTTACTTTTACCTTAGGGTTCATTTTTAGACTGAAGAACTCCATAACCAAGACTTCAGGAGGTTTATCATCTCCAAACTTCTCGAAGAAACAAGTTTCAAACTTGTCCCAAGAGACGATGGTCTGGGGCTATTGGGAAAAATACCATGTGGAGGCATTTCCCTCAAAAGTATAAGGAAAGAGTCTAGATACTACATCTTCATGCTCTACATTTCGGAGTCTAATGGACAACATAAAATTTTTGATGTGATCCTCAACAGATTGTTTAGAATCTGGATGTCAGCAGATTTCTCTGGGTGTTTCAGCAATGGATGTTGTGGTCTAGGTACAACAACGACATATTGATGGAGCCAAGGTCTGGCAGGATTGTTTTGGTTTGCCATGGGTGTTGGTGGTGTCGAAGGATGAGATGATTTATATGAGGAATTGCCTTCATGAGATGACTCTCCTTCTGAAGAGGATGGAGATGAACTAGGTGGGGAAGGTGGGATGCCAGAACCTCTGGCTCCAAGAGTAGGTGTTTTTATAGGATCGATGGTATTATCTCCTAAAGGGTTTGAGAGTAGACCAGTGCCTTCAAGTTGTTTTCAGATATCTGAGAAATCTAAGGGTTGGTTAAGTGGCCTACCAGGTTGTCTGATAGAGGCCAAGGCATTATGTTTACATGGTTACCTACATGTAATTGTTTGTGTAGTGGAGGGGATTAATAAGAAATTCTGTTGAAACTAGATCTGTAATCAATAAGTACACACTTTACATAGCATGGACCCACATGGCACTCTATAAACAAGGGCAGATCCCTTAAGAAATCAACTCCTGATCAGAAGTTCTCACAGAAAGGTAAAACATGAAGTGATTGCAAGCTAAAGGATCCACCGGTAAGGGCTCCTCTCTTTTATAAGACACGCTAACAATGTGGCTAACCTAGTTAACCGGAAAAATTTGAGGTCTAAGTGGATATTTTATCTCTGCTAAACCTCCACCCCTAAACTAAAATACATACTATAACCTAGAGAGTCTCACAATGCTAGAGACAAACGAAGAAGCTCTAGTACTTCAATATTTTCCATGAGGTCCACTAGAGTAGGGACATGTAAGCTACAAAGGGGGTATACTAATAGGCTTGTTAGCAGAGGGATCAGGTT